>JZKD02S2386041.1:0-29586 GCA_000966675.3 Picea glauca
GAATGGGACCTAAAATTCTACTTTCTCCATATGAAATCCAATGAGGTTGGAACCACTCTCAAACATCCTGAAACAATTAATGGTAATGTTAAAAATTTAAGTAAAAGGATGAAAAACGACATTCTCATTTTCATCCTTTTACTTTAAGAATTTAACATTACCATTACTATCTGCACACCAAAGCACCTTACAACTCCAACTTGCATGAGAAAACATGAGCCAAGTACTTGTTTGTTACTTAGGGCTTAGGTTTTAGGGGGTTTTAGGTTTTAGGGACCAAACCGACCGATTTGGTCATAAACCGGTCGATCGGTTCTGCTTATTGGCTGGTTTGAACTGGTTGACCATCAAACCGGTCAAACCGGCCGGTTCCGGTTCCGGTTCCGGTTCGATTGGTTTTTAAAACACTTTGTACTAATCCTCCAAAGATTAGTACCAAAAAAACCCTTTGCCTCCATATTGAAGACAATAAATAAAACTCTCAATACAGAGATGTCAAGGAGACTGGAAGAAAAAAATCATCCTTGAACTCTTGTTTGGATAAAAAAATTCTTTTCTCCATTGATAAGGCATCATTAGAAAGACTATTTGCTTGAACATTGAATTCTCGGAAGATGTGTATGAAGGTGATTGCCGAAAACTGACTTTTAACCTCATAGACTGAGCATAATTGGGCCTAAATCAAATTTTCAGTTTTGATCTTGTCATTGGTCCAGTCTATTAGATGTTTTGAATCCCCTATTACTTGGAGCCTTTCAATCTCGCAATCAAACAACACATTTCAAGAGCAACCAAAAGGCATAAAATTCAACTTGATTGTTTGTCCCATGATTTGCTGCATACTTAAAGGGTACATGGTGACTTTCGTTTAAAAACAATACTCTCCCCATCCCACAAATACTTGGGGTTACTTGATAGGCTCCATCAAAATAACCTGAACCCATAGATTTGTCTATTATTGCCTCTTGCAAAATGTGGGTTGCGTTGACTTTTGTAGGTTTCTATTTTGGGATTATCTATAAGAAGGGTAAGGAGAATATTGTTGCAGATGCCTTATCCTGATCGGATGAACCATCTACATTGGACTTCAACATAGTTAGCTAGACTTCTTATGTATAGGAGCTCGTCATAAGAGTACATAGTGGATCCTCCTACAATTCAGATTCAGTAGTGTATTATTGATGGCAAGAAGGGCCAATCATTGACTATCACAAATGGTCTCATCCTCTTTAAAAATCACATCTATTTATGACCCAACTCTACACTTATTAAACATGCTCTTCAATATGGGCACTTATCCCCCTTTAGTGGTTATGTGGGTTTTCATAAACCTTACAGGAATGGCTGGCCAAAAATGAAGTATGATAGTGAGCAGTTTGTGGCAAAATGTGACACAAGCACAATAAGGTGGGAATTGTTCCCTATCCTAGTCTTCTCTAGCCTAATGCCACCCTCAACCAGAAGCGAGAAGAAGTATCTATGGACTTCGTCACTAGTCTGCTACTCTCTGACGGTAAGGATGTGCAATCCCCAATGAGAAGCAAGAAGAGGTATCTATGGACTTCGTCACTAGTTTGCTACTCTTTGAAGGTAAGGATGCTATCTTTGTGGCAAACAATCATTTAAACAAGTATGCTCATTTAATTCGCTTAACTACCAAGTTTATAGCTACCGAGGTTGTTGATTTATTCTTTAAGCATGTCTTCCCCATTTCATCATTAACGATAGAGATCCCAAGTTTGTCAATCTCTTATGGGAAGAACTTTTCATATTAGCAAGGGTCACTTTTAATATGAGTAATAGCCATCACCCTTGAACAGATGGGAAAATAGAGGTAGTTAACTAGTTCTTGGAGGGATATCTTTGGATGCATACAAGGTATAAACATGGTAAATGGATAGCATGGTTGCGTCTTACATTATATTGGTATAATACTACCTCCCAGTCTTCGACCAAAATGACCCCCCTTCATGACATGATATGGCTATGAAGCCCCCATCATCCAAGGACAAGGTCATTCAAAATGTTATAGTCCTTGCTACAATTGACATTGACAGGGAATGCAAAACATCTTTAGCATCCTCAAGGACAACTTGTACATGGAAACAAATTGCATGAAGCAACAAATTAATCAACACTGCTTTGAAATAGAATTTGTAGTTGGAGATATGGTCTTTGTTCGTCTACAGCCATACAAAAGGACAACTCTTTGGCAATAGGGTAAGAACAAGCTTCAACGCCAGTTCTATGGTCTATATAGAGTGTGAGCAAAAGTGGGGATGTTGCCTATGCACTAGACAGTCCTAAGAAGGGGCGACTCCATGATGTCTTCCAAGTCTATTGTTTAAAAAGGAAGTTGGGCAGTGAGGTGGTCACCCAAACAAAGATTCCCCTCACAAATGAGGAATGGTGAAGGGGCCTCTCAAAAGAGGATGCTACATGGGAGTTTGAAACATTTTTGGTGGAAGGCCCAAGTCTAAACATGTTGTAATGCGCCACTTCTCTTGGGTAGCAATCAACTAAAAAAGACCCTTTCTCCTTTCATGCTTCAAATATAATCATTAGTACTTTTCAAAACAAGTGGTTTGGGGTTCAAATCTTGCTTTTTCCTCCAGCGAGTTAAGTCATAAATGCACCCGTTTTCTTTGCATGCACTCTTCGAAAATCATTCCATAGGCCAAGCGATGCATTTATAGCTACCAAATTTGGGCAATCTGATGTTGCACACAAATTTATAGGCATGCTTTTGCTTTTTTTGAGCCATTATACCACCTAATTTGGACTTTAGGGGAAACATGATATCTTTTTAGTTTTTCCAATAGGATTTTAGCATGGACCTTTATTGGTGATTTTTTCTCTTCAAGGGAAGAGCTTCTTTTAAGGGGGATGACATGTTGTGTACCTAACCACGACATCCTTATCGGTTATTACTCTATGTACATGAGCTATTTTATGTGTTTGCTCATGATTCGTAATAATGTTCTAGCACCATGCATTTGTTATTTCATATTTCAATGTTTAAAAATGCCACTTTTATTTGAGAAAGGGCCTAATTGCTCTTATTAGTGACTTAAGCTTTAAGTCAAAAATACCACTTTTATATGAGAAAGGGCCTAATTGCTCTTATTAGTGACTTACACTTTAAGTTATGGTTTGGTTAGGGTTTTTGCCTCTTTGTTTATATAAATGACGGTTTCCTCTATCTCATATGTATCTTATATCATTTTATCAATACAATCAACTAGTTTCTAATGGTTATTGGAGATGTTTTCTTCCAATACTCGGATTTGCATGTGTAATCCATCCTTGGGTGTGCATGTACCCACATTTTTCTTTGCCTTTTGTTTTATTTCTATTTCTATTTTGGTTATTTTTGTTGTTGCAACAGTATTTCCATTTTGGGCATTAGGACACTGCATTTTTACCTCCAGAGAGGATTGGTTCCCATAATGATTGCATTGACTTGCATTTTCAGGCTCTTCTAGGTTGAAGAAGAGGATGGTTGCCATTGGAGGACAACTTGTTTTTCTCTTGCAAACAATGGCTGAAATTTTAGGGACTTTTCTACCACATCATAGTGCATGAATATTATTGTGTAGCAATTGCACAACCTTCCATGGAACTATATAGTATTCTTGTGCCATTGAAGCCTTATGCCTTTACACCGGACCATCCTATCATGACACTCAACACCATATGCTACATAGATTGCCTAAGGTAGATCTAAATAATTTTGATGCCCCCCATCCATCAAGATGCGTGGGGTAGATGGAACATTATTTTTCTCCCCAGGGTATTGATTTTGAACAATGGAAACTATGAGTGGGGTGTGTTATATCTGGATAGGGAGCATTGGCAGTGGTGGCAGTGGCGTCAAAGGGCACATGAGGGGGTACATTACATGGGGCTAGTTTGTGAAGGCCATTTATGCTAGATTTGAAATTGATACTCATTTTTTGGGGGCGTTGGCCAAGTTGTGCCAAATTGATGCGGTGGAAGACTTTATTGCTCCTTTGAGAGATTGGCAGTCAAAATAAGAAGTATGATTAATCATTAATGTGTTCTTCAAGGAGTGTTTTATCATTAGTCTCAAGGAGGAGATAAAAGCGCAAGTCTTGTTGTCCCACCTCACTACTTGGTTGGAGGCTTCTCAGTTAGCAAAAAAGGCCCAGGTGGTGGTCATAGCCTAGAAGAAACGACCCAATTTTGTTCCATGACCACGTCTTCCTTTTGTCCCTACTCCACGTCCTTATCAGTGCTTTCAGGTCCACAAGTTGACCCCAATAGATGTTAATGTTTGTAGCATCGGACAAGAACTTCCGCACAAGTCTAGTGTCAAACGTGTGGAAGTTAATTATTATTATTAGTGTCAAAAGGACCTTTCTTATCTTTGTAATTCACTTTAATTAAAGTTAATTATTAAAGTGAATAGACTTTTATATTGAGTTGATTAATGTCTAATAAAATGTAAAGTATTTACATTAGTGATTTAGATATAATCTCCACCATTGATAGGGATTTAATCTCAATCGTCAATCTCATTGAGAGATTAGGGTTATGGAGACTTGGTCATCAACTCAAAGTTATAAAAGAAAGACAAAGTGAAAGGAGAAGACACACTTTGTACTCCATGAAGACTCAAGAGATTGGAGAGAGATCATTTGAGCATATTCAGAGCACAAGAGGAGGAGCCATTGGCTCCTTCTAGTAGATCTGAGGTCCAATAGGCAGATCTAATGTAGATTTGAGTTACCAATAGACAAATCTAGCAGATCTGAGGTCCAATAGGCAGATCTAGTGCAAATATGAGTGATTAGCGGACATATCTAGTAGATCTGAGGTCAAACAGGCAGATCTAGTAGATCTGAGGTCCAGCAGGTAGATCTGAGTGACCAACAAACATCTAGTATATCTGAGGACTAGTTGGCAGATCTAGTGCTGACATAGAGTAAATTACTTCCTTATGATTCTTAAGCAAAAATTTACTTGCTGAATTTCTAAACATAAAATTTAGACCATAGAATAATTACACACTGGCTAAAATTAACTGGAAATTTAACAACATAAGCAAAATAAATTCCCAAGCACACAGACAAATTTTTATTGCACTTCAAATCAATTTTTCATTAAATTACTCCAAGCTTACAAGGGCTCCCGTACTGGGAAAATAGCCCACTAAGAAAAGAATCAAATTACAACAAAACTTCGCTGTTTGGGCCCTGCCAAAAACTCAAATGAAGAAACCCTCTGTACGACTGCCCAAACTTAGATTTGCTTCAGTACGACATGCTCGTGGCTATACGGACCCATAAATCGTACGTTCTTTGCTTCCCTACTGGATAGTACAACCTCCACGAATTTCTGGTTGCTGGCTTGTTCTTCCACTTGCTGCTATTGCTTGTTCTCTCCTCCTTCGCACTGAGCAAAATTCCTTCTTTGCTCTCTCTGTGTCTCAACACACCGTGCATCATTCTGTTATGCACTAGATCTGCTTGCTAGTCCTCAGATCTACGACATATGTCTGCTGGTCACTCAGATCTGCACTAGATCTGCCTGTTGGACCTCGAATCTGTTAGATTTGTCTACTGGTCACTCAGATCTGCACTAGATCTGCATGCTGGTCCTTGGATCTGCTAGATCTGTTTGTTGCTTACTCAAATCTACACTAGGTCTGCTTGCAGGTCCTCAGATCTACTAGATCTATTTGTTGGTCCTTGAGATCTGCACTAGGTCTGCCTGCTAGACCTCAGATCTGCTAGATCTGTTTGCTGGTCACTCAGGTTTGCACTAGATCTGCTTACCGGACCTCATATCTACTAGTAGCCAATGGCTCCTGCTCCTGTGCTCTGAATCTGCTGAAATGATCTCTCTCCAATCTCTTGAGTCTTCTTGGTGTGCAAAGCGTCTTCTCCTTTCACTTTGTCTTTCTTTTATAACTTTGAGTTGATGACCAAGTCTCCATAACCCTAATCTCTCAATGAGATTGACAATTGAGTTTAAATCCCAATTGATGGTGGAGATTATATCTAAATCACTAATGTAAATACTCTACATTTTATTAGATATTAACGAACTCAATATAAAAGTCTATTTACTTTAATAATTAACTTTAATTAAAGTGAATTACAAAGATAAGAAAGGTCCTTTTTTTGGACGACTTCCACACGTCTGGCACTAGACCTGTGTGGAAGTTTCTGTTCGATGCTACAAACATCAACACTCCCTCTTAGTGAGGAAGGAACTTCTTGAAGACTTGTCTGAAATTGGTTTTCCCTTCGGTCTTGGTACTATCATACTTCACCATGTCATTCCTCCAAACCTGCTGGTCTGCTGCTTCCTCAAAACTGGAAGCCTCAGAATCAATGATTCAACTCAATAGTGCCATATAGTTCAGAAACTTTTTCGGAGGCTTGCTCTCCTCGAATGTGCTCCTAGGAGTCTCAACGTACTCCTTAGCATCCCTTAATGTATGCATGAACCATCGAGGTTTCCTGGTAGAACTAGAAAAGGCTAATGTCTCCTCCTCCTCACCTAAAGGTTGACTTCCTATACTAGAAGCTGTTGATGATATAGACTAAACCTTCAGATCTTTTTGCTCCTTGTCCTCTGTCACTGGTAGGGTCTCATGCGACATCTTGGATACAAGGTCCTCCTCGAACTTCACATCTTGGCTCACGACAGTCCTCCACTGTGTTGGAATGAAAATCTTGTAAGCCTCTAAAGTCTCGCTGTATGGCACAAACACACCTTTCATGCTGGAGGGCTCTATCTTGGTCCTCAGATGTACTAGATTCGTCTGTTGGTCACTTAGATTTGCCTGTTGGACCTCAGATATACTAGATTTGTCTGCTAGTCACTCAGATTTGATCTAGATCTTCCTGATGGTCACTTAGATTTGCACTAGATCTTCCTGTTGGACCTCAGATATGCACTAGATTTGCTTGTTGGTCCTCAGATCTGCTAGATCCGTCTGCTGGTTCTCAGATCTACTAGATCTGTCTGCTGCTAGTCCCAAATTTGTACTAGATTTGACTGTTGGTCTCTCAGATCTAATAGATCTATTGTTTTGACCCAAGATCTGTACTAGATTTGGTTGCTGGTCAATCAGATCTAATAAAACTGCTGTTGTAACCTCAAATCTGTAATAGATTTGACTATTGGTACTTGGAAATCTCAATCAAAGACCTCGCTCTGATACCATGTCAAAATTATAACCCTAGGTAAATTACTTCCTTATGATCTCAAGTAAAAATTACTTGTTGAATTTTTAAACAGAAAATTTAGACCATAGAATAATTACACAGGTTGGAAATTAAGCACAATAAATTCCCAAGTACACGGACAAATTTTTACTGCCCTTTAAATCAAATTTTCATTAAATTACTGCAAGCTTACAAGGGCTCTCGTACTGGGAAAATAGCCCACTGAGAAAAAATCAAATTACAACAAAACTTGGCTGTTTTGGCCTTGCCCGAAACTCAGTCGAAGAAACCCTTTATATGGCTACTCGAACTTAGATCTGCTATTGTACGACTTGCTCGTGGTTGTACGACCCCATAAATCATACGACCTCGGCCTCCCTGTTGGATAGTACAACCTCCACAAATTTCTTGTTGTTGGGTTGTTCTTCCACTTGCTGCTACTACTTGTTCTCTCCTCTTTGAGACTGAGCAAAATTCCTTCTTTGCTGTTCTTGTGTCTCAACACACTGTGAGTCATTTTGTTCTACACTAGATCTTCCTGCTAGTCTTTAGATCTACTAGATTTGTCTGTTGGTCACTCAGATCTGCACTAGATCCGCCCACTAGACCTCAGATCTGCTAGATCTGTTTGCTGGTCACTCAGATCTGCACTAGATTTGCCCGTTGGTCCTCAGGTCTGCTAGATCTATCTGTTGGTCACTTAGGTTTGCACTAGATCTGCCTGTTGGACCTCAAATCTGCTAGATCTATTTGCTGGTCACTTAGATCTACACTAGATCTGCCTATCGGTCCTCAACTCTACTAGATCTGTTTGCTGGTCACTCAGATCTGCACTAGATCTTCCTGCTGGACCTCAAATCTGCTAGCTCTGTCTACTGGTCACTTAGATTTGCACTAGATTTGCTTGCTAGACCTTAGATCTACTAGAAGGAGCCAATGTCTCCTCTTGTTGTGCTTTGAATCTGCTCAAATGTTCTCTCTCTGATCTCTCGAGTCTTCTTGGTGTACAAAGTGTGTCTTCTCCTTTCACTTTGTCTTTCTTTTATAACTTTGAGTTGATGACCAAGTCTCCATAACCCTAATCTCTTAATGAGATAGACGATTGAGATTAAATCCCAATCGACGATGGAGATTATATCTAAATCACTAATGTATATACTTTACATTTTATTAGACATTAATCAACTCAATATAAAAGTCTATTCACTTTAATAATTAACTTTAATTAAAGTGAATTACAAAGATAAGAAAGGTCCTTTTTTTTGGACGACTTCCACACGTTTGACACTAGACTTGTGCGGAAGTTCCTGTCTGATGCTAGAAACATCAACAATAGAAGTGTTAGATTGTCAATGTCTTACCCTCTGCGATCATTGTGATGAAAAACTTGTCAAAGGCCATAAATGCAAGGAACAAAATTGATTTTTCTTACCCTCTGCGATCATTGTGATGAAAAACTTGTCAAAGGCCATAAATGCAAGGAACAAAATTGATTTTTCTTAGATATGGCTACATTAGGCACATCCTAGGAATTTTAGAGGAAGACATGACTGAGCTAGATCTAGCAGAGACTACACTGAAAATCTGTTTGTAGTAAATATTGCACAAGATTAAAATATACAACATGAAGGGCATTATGGGTTTCTAGTGATGCCTTTTGGGCTATGCAATTCACCATCCACTTTTTGGAGCCTCATGAATAAGCCTTTTCAGCCCTTTTGCGCAACTCTGTGCTTGTCTAATTTTTTGATATTTTGATTTACAACAAACCTTGGGAGGTACATGTGGATTAAGCATTGCAATTACTCCGAGATAACCACTTGTACATCAAATGTTCCAAATGCTCTTTTGGTGTTTTTGAAGTGGAATACTTGGGTCACATTGTTAGTCTGGATGGGGTGCAAGTTGATCCCAAGAAATTTGAAACAATGAAAGACTTGCTGCACCCAAAGAACACTGAAAAGCTTGCGTGGTTTCATTAGTCTCACTGGCTACTACTAAAAAATTTTTTTAGAGCTATGATATAATTGTTGCCCCATTAACTTCCTTGCTAAAAAATAATGCCTTTGTTTGGAATGATGTAGTCCAGTAGGCCTTTTAGGTCTCAAAGGAAGTTAATTCACATCTTGGGCATCACATATAAGAAACTTGGGCAATTCTACATATGAGAAAGAAAGGATGACCATCATTCACGTTGTTAATACATGGTGCTCTTACCTAATTTGCAGGTTTTTTCAAATCAAGACAAACCATAGGAGCTTGAAGTATTTTTTGGAATAATGTTTGTCTTCTCCTAAGAAACAAAAGTGGGTCACCAAGATGTTAGACTATGATTATGAGATCATCTACAAGAAGGGCAAGGAGAACGTGGTGGTTGATGCTTTGTCGTGGAAATATGAGGAAGAATCCCTATTTTCCTTATCCTAATCGATGCTAGATTGGATTATCGAGGTATGTTAGGAATAACCGACTAATGCCAAAGTTGTTCAACTGATCCAACAACTTCAAGAGGCCCCAAACTCGCCTATAGTGTAATGATCCAAATGCTTAAAAATATCATAAGAGAACAAAAGTACACACCATGTACAAAATGTGAGTGTGGAGCACAACTTCAAGATAGATAAGTTACACAATAACTCCTTAAAGAATAGGAGAACCTCCTCCACATAACCAAATACCTTTATACATCACAATTCACATGCCATAATAATGAATACATAATCCCTATATATACCTATTCACACTTGCACATGAGGCCCCTTTACTATTAGGGTGACCCTTTTACATATATATTTACACATTCCATGTATATTTAGCCCCATATATGGCCCCCCCCTTGGGGTCATATCATACACATTTAAACCTATATATGCCCCCCTTGGGTCATAACATAGTACCCTCCTTCAAAAAACTGTCTTCAAAGCTTTGCAATTAAAGGCTTCACATGTGATGAAACCAAGTAATATGATTTTCTTATGTTCTTGGTTTCTTTTTTCCATTGATGATGATCCATCCATTGTCTTCTTTCTCCTTTTAAAGCTGTAATGTCACCCTATTTATCAAATTCTGACGTCCTTCTTCAATTCTAGATTGCATTTCAGATTTTACCTCATCAATATTTATGAATTCTTCAACCTTCTTGCAAATTTCCTATTCAAATCTTTTGGTAGATTCTTCATCCAAGATCCTTGTTTCTTCTTGATTTTGATAATTCTTCTTCTTTTCTTTCAATCTCTTAACCTCATCCACTAGTCTTTTATCATGGTTTTGTAATCTAGATATCTCTTCATCTTTATTTTTCAATTCTTCCATTGAATCATCCTTTTCCCACTTTGCGTTGCTACTCTTTTTTTGCTTTGTTCTTAACCTCCTTAATGAGTGATTCATTAAGGGATTGCATCTTGGCAAACTCATCGTTTTTCTTTGTAATATATTTTCTTAGCTCTTAATTATACTTTTGCAATTTGGAGACATTTTCTTTTGATTCCTTTAATTCCACTTGAATTTTATGTATCTCCATTTTTTTTATATCTTTGATCCATTTATTTGAGAATAATTCTTCAAATACTTCCCATGCGGTGCTTCGTCTAGTACCTTAGTCAAAGCTATACTACCACTTACCAACTTCACCATTCAAATAAAGACCTACCCCAAAAGGAGTCTTGCAATTTCCTCATCATTCTGAACCATTCCCCAGGACTGATTTCATCATTATCTTCATCTCCACTAAAGTTAGGTATTGTCATTGATTCTTAAGTGAGGTCTAACCCCAACCCTCATCTCACAACCTCAAATTATATCAAATAGTTATAATCCTTGTTTCAATATTCTCTTTTATGTTTTCTCTTTCCAATGGCATTTGAATCAACTCAATCAGGCATCCCAATCAAAAGTTATGATAGTTTTAAGTGAACATACCTTTGAAACCTTGATTTCGAATCTGTCCTCCTCGCCGACCTTTCTTCTATTGTATTTATGAAATTTTGGACCCTATGAGTCTGAAATTGTGACCTGCAATACTATGAAATGTCTTCTTTTCATTGCCACAGGTCTGACCAAAATTGGGCATGCCAAATGAAAATTATGGTAACTTTCCCAAACCTTGCTGAATTTTGTCTTATTCTGGAGAGAGAACTTGTACAGACTGTCCCACGTCCAATATTTGATGTCTAGTTCTGAAACTAGCACACAAAATACTACGGATTGTAATCTTTCCAATGCAATTGGTCTCACTGAATTTTGATCCTCTATGAAGAAGTTATGACTGTTTTACTTGGAACACCTGTTTGAGACTAGTTACAGGACTAGTAAAAAACCCTATCTTCCACAAGTTGTATCTTCGAAAGTACAATGACCGAGAAGCTGAAATTCGTACCGTAGGTACCTTGATATGTCTTCTAAACAACCTCCAAGTTTTGCCTCCTGAAGCGCCCCCAAAAAATAGTTATAGTGAAAATTCCAAGATGACTTGATTGAGGTAGCAAAACCCTAGGATCGATGCTCTGATACCAAATGTAATGATACAATTGCTTAATTTATCATAACATAACAAAAGTACACACCATGTAGAGAATGTGAGCGTGGAGCACAACTCCAAGATAGATAAGTTACACAATAACTCCTTAAAGAATAGGAGAACCTCCTCCACATAGCCAAATACCTTTATACATCACAATTCACATGTCATAATAATGAATACATGATCTCTATATATCCCTGTTCACACTTGCACATGAGGCCCCTTTACTATTAGCCAACCCTATTACATATATATTTGCACATTCCATGTATATTTAGCCCCATATATGCCTCCCCTTGGGGTCATATCATACACATTTAAGTTTTTAACCCTAAATATGCCTCCCTTGGGTCATAACATACAGGCCATAGTTGACAATGTGACACCTTAAGGTATAAAGGGCATATTTTTTGGGTGCAACACTCTTCTTTAAAATCACGAGTGTTGGAAGAGTGGTATTCCTCCACTTTACGGCAGGTTTGAGAATGCCCTTTGTTTGCATGATATTGACCTAGTTTTAGTGGACCTCCACAGGAATTTCGACGATGCTTTGGGACCTCTTACAACTTATGGTAGGCATCTTTTACACCTTGGTGAGCCTCATAAGCTATTGATCCTGAATGGCCTCCTTTGCTTTCCAGATTCTAACAGGTTATGTATTTTCTTCACTTGGGGGCGAGGCCTAGTGTGGTTGACTATGTCCTGGCCAACGGGGACCTTCTCCCCTACATCCACCATTTCTCTATTGGAATAGGCTAATCTTTGTAGCAAAGGGACGCAAAAAATGGAGTTGAATTTGACCAAAATTTCAAGGTTAGCTTGAATTTTGCATGATTCATTTTCCATTGAGAGGGAAGATTGCTACAAGATTAGCCTACTCCTTTCCCTATCACCATGATCCCTCTAGCTGATCACTCCCTCCTAACCTTCTCCTCGAGAGTCAACCAACCCCCATCCATACCCCACCCTCCACCTGGGAATCCTCGCAACTTTCTTGTTCAATGACAAGGTTCTAGATGATTTCGTTTCTCGCCTCTGGTAAATCCTATCTCTCTTATCCCATTCTTCATCCCTAGAGTCAACCTCCTTTAAATATGATCATATTTCATTGGCCATTTGGGATGTGGTCCTTAGCTCTTATCCCCATGTAACCATTGCTCATTTCTGCTCCTTCAACCATAGATCCAACGCTATGAATCAATGGTATGACGATGAATGTAGATCCCATCATCGATAGCTCTGTCATTGCCTTCGCCATAACCTTGCGTCCTACCACATCCTCAATAAATCCTAACCTTCTACGTCGTAAGAAATGCCTCTTTGTCTTATAGAGGAGATGTGAATTGCATGCAACCCTCCACCGCTCCCCTAAAACTTTTTAGCATTAACATCTTCCCTACCACTACAATCACCCCTTCGACCTTGATTACTAGTCCTTGTTCACCCATACGTCTTCCCTCTACGATGTACTTGGGCAGCCTCCTATCAAAGTCACCCCCTCCCTTCCAATACCCTATTTCCTGTTCTTTTACACATATATCCAGTGGGCCATCTGGGAGATGAACACCAATAGAGCAATAGATGAGGAGGGGTTTAGAGCTAAGGTTTTCAAACATGGTAGACCGCCACTTCTTGATTACATCCCCGACCTGTTTAACCATGTTGTTTGCTCGAGATTCCGGTAATCGTGGTCCCACCAACACTATTCTCCCGATCTACAAATCAAGCACCATCACTAATCTGAATAATTATTGAACTAGTATATGGTGTGACTATGGTGTGACACTTTCTATAAGCTTTATGCAAATTCTCTTCATCTAAAGTTATTCAGGGAACTTGAGAGGAGACATCTTTGAGCTAGAGGATAGGCAGGTTTCACGCTAGAGTACTAGAATATTGATCATATTCTTACACTCCAAGCCATTATCAAGGAGGCGAGGCATTGCTTTTTGAAAGTCTTCTACTGCTTTGTAGACTTTCAAAAGGCATTTGACTCGGTCCCTAGGGAGGCCATGTTCCAAAGGCTTAGAGACACTGGTATTTTAGGCATTCTTATCATGGTTATCATGTGCCTCTATGAGTCCGTCCTTGGTAGTCTCTGCATAGCTCTCAAAGTGTCAAACTTCATCAGGGGCACCACTGGGGCAAAGCGGGGTTGTCCTCTTTCACCTACATTGTTTGGGATATACATTAATGAGTTGGAGTCTTTTCTCTGATTGCATATCCAACTATGGGATGGGTGCCTTCTTCACTATTTTTAATATCCACCCTCCTCTTCCTTGATAATGAGGTCCTCTTATCCTCCACCCTGGAAGGATTATAGATACAACTTGATGCCTTGTCGAGTTTTTGTGATCTTCATTAGTTGACGGTCAACCTTGGCAAAACCAAGGTTATGATCTTCAATGGGTTGGAATCCATCCTCTTAGAGTATCATTTTTATTTTCGAGTTGTGGAAATCGAGATCACCATTGATTACAATTACCTAGGGGTCCACTTCTTAGGGCATAGATTTGGTTTGAGGAAATCCCTCCAGTGTCGGATCAACAAGGTCTATGGATCCCTCGCTCTTCTTGAGCACTAGTGTTTTCACAACAATTTTTACGACACTCAGTCCAAGGTGGGCCTCACAAACAACCTCATTAGACCCACAATTCTCTATTGTTTGAAGGTTTGGGGACCTAGTTTACTAGAGTTAGATTGGGCCATGACAGAGAGTTCAAATTCTTATGCTTTGTCGCATCATCATATTCAAGAAGATAGTTCCTAGGCCATTATTTAGGCAAATTTTGCGTCATCCCCATCAGGATTGAAAACATCTTTGCACTAGTTTCGCTTTTGCATCGGGTTCAGTGCTTTGCAGATTCACCAACTAGTAGGGATCGCTATCCATATCTTGCCTATTGTTCCTTGGAGGCCATAGCGACTATTAGTACCTATGATGGAGCTTGTTGCTAGTTTATGGAGACTACTTGCCTACTTTAGTCCATTGGTATCTTGATAGACTACCTTCTTCGAATAGGCAGGGGTTGAATAGGATCATCAGAGAGGACATCATTAGACAATGTATTCAAGTTATTTAAGTTGACCCACCAGGTAGGCTTAGCCCCAAGTTGGCCTTCTATGTAGAGTGCTTCTTGGAGTTGAAAGATGACTTTGTTGTTCACTTCCCCCCTACATTCTTGACGTTGGATGCATGCTCTTTGGATACCCCTTGGCAGTTTTGGGTTGGTTTTCATTGTCTTTGTGTTGAAATCGACCACCATATCACTCGGGGAGAGAGGATTTGCCAGCTTTGTCATCTTCATGAGATTGAGACGAAGGAGCACTTCATCTTTAGGTGCCCCATCTACCATGAGATCAAAGGATGGTTTTATTGTCTTTTTAGAGAGTCTCAAAACTCTCTATCCACTTTCTTCCGCTTTCTAGACTAGAAATGTTTGGCTCTATACACGAGGGAGGCCCTTGGACTTTGATCTTGTTCACTGCACCCACCCCAACCCAGGCCAGACCTCGTTAGGCCAATTGCAACTTTCCTTCCAGTGCTTCTAGCAGACAAAGGTACCAAGCGACAAGCATACAACAAGACTACATCAACCATTAGGTATGTGAGACCCCAGGGGGCCTTCCATGCTTGACTAGTGAGACCCTTACGAGCATGTCACCTGAGATCTTGGGCTGGCTCATATTGCGTCAACAGTTAGGATTGGGATACCTCCCATAGATCTCAACCACGGGTTGCAACACCCTGACAACGACACCTATCTCAGACTAGATCTTCCTGTCCATCGAGTTCATCTAACTAGAGATATGTCATGAGTTTATTCTCTATGGCCTCAGATGTTAGGAGAGATCGCATAAGGGGTGGTTGATCGCCCCCTAGGTGAGCCAACCCCCTTGATAGTGTTGGTGTTTTTCTTTTGTTCTCCGCAAAACTTGCACATAACTGCACTGTTAATCTACTTCCTCGCTCCATGCTATGAGGTTGTAGACTTCAAGTCTTTTATAACATAGGCTAGTTTTGCTTATATCATGTTTTCACTAGGTGTGGCGTTTGCGCTCCCTCTTCATATCTCACACTATTGTACTTAGCAATCCCATTGACCGATCTATGACCATTTGTTGGATATTAATAAAATTATTGTATCTTATCTTATCTATCTCCCACTGTGGGTCACTTATGGGGTTTTAGTTCTCATGCTATAACTTAGAACAACACCTCACTTTATGCATTGTGCTTTTTATAGGATTTGTTTTTGAGCTCTCGCTTTGTATCAACATCATTGCATTTATAATTTTATCATAAATGCTCGGAAAATCCATAGTGGTCATCATGAGTGTTGTGGATTTTCCAAGCATTTCTGATAACCACTCCCACCACAAAAATCTTAAAACTCTTATCATTGTATTTGGTAGTCCCATTGACCTACTTCACTGGTCATTAATTGGACATTAATAAAATTGTCTTATCGTATCTATTCGCCTTTCATAAAACATATGAAAGAATTAAGCACTCATTCTTTTGGGATGGCATGAAGAAGGACATATGTACATTCGTAGCTAAATGTGACTCATATCAAAGGATCAAGGGTGAAATAGTGAAGACCTCTGGGACATTGAAGCCTCTTCTAATCCTTGTAACCATTTGGGTTGACATTTCCATGGAATTATAGTGGGGCTCCCTCAAGTAAGCAACAAATCTGTCATCATGGTGGTTGTTGATCGCCTTTCCAAATATGCCCACTTTTGTGCCTAACAACACTCGTTACACCATCAACCATTGTACAAGTCTTCATGGATCATATTTTTATACATGACATACCTACTTCCATTATGACGAATTGTGATCCTACCTCCACGAGCGAATTCTAGTAGGAGTTGTTTAAACTTTAAACTACAGGGCACTCATTCTTTTGGGATGGCATGAAGAAGGACAGATGTACATTCGTAGCTAAATGTGACTCATATCAAAGGATCAAGGGTGAAATAGTGAAGACCTCTGGGACATTGAAGCCTCTTCTAATCCTTGTAACCATTTGGGTTGACATTTCCATGGACTTTATAGCGGGGCTCTCTCAAGTAAGCAACAAATCTGTTATCATGGTGGTTGTTGACCGCCTTTCCAAATATGCCCACTTTTGTGCCTAACAACACTCGTTACACCATCAACCATTGTACAAGTCTTCATGGATCATATTTTTATACATGGCATGCCTACTTCCATTATGATGATTTGCGATCCTACCTCCACGAGCAAATTCTAGTAGGAGTTCTTTAAACTACAGGAAACTCATTCTTTTGGGATGGCATGAAGGACATATGTACATTCGTAGCTAAATGTGACTCATATCAAAGGATCAAGGGTGAAATAGTGAAGATCTCTGGGACATTGAAGCCTCTTCTAATCCTTGTAACCATTTGGGTTGACATTTCCATGGACTTTATAGCGGGGCTCCCTCAAGTAAGAAACAAATCTGTCATCATGGTGGTTGTTGACCGACTTTCCAAATATGCCCACTTTTGTGCTTAACAACACTCGTTACACCATCAACCATTGTACAAGTCTTCATGGATCATATTTTTATACATGGCATGCCTACTTCCATTATGACGATTTGCGATCCTACCTCCACGAGCAAATTCTAGCAGGAGTTGTTTAAACTACAGGGCACCCAATTAAAAATGATCATGGCTTATTACCCCTAAATAGATGGTTAGATAGAGGTGGGCAATAAGTGCTTGGAGACTTATTTGACATGTTTTGATTCAGATTGACAAGGCCAATGGATTCATGGCTTGCCCTTGTAGAATGGTGGTACAATACCACCTATCATGGTGCTACCAAAATGTCAGCTTATGAGGTTGTTTATGGACAAAATCCTTGATTTGTGGTCTCGTACTTACTAGGCACATTCAAGGTTCAGGAAGTGGATATCAATCTTACAACCAGAGATGATATTCTCTATACACATAAGGACAATTTGGTCTTGGCTCAAAACAAAATGAAGCAACAGGTAGATTGACAGTGCTCAGAGTGCTACTTTGAAGAAGGGGATTAGGTGTTTTTGTGTGTGCAACCTTATAAGAAGACATCTCTCCAGGAAAAGAACCACCAAAAGTTGGCATCCAAGTTCTATGGCCCCTATCAAATCCTCAAAGCATTGGGTAGGTTGCCTACAGATTGGCTCTTCCAGCACACTCCAAGGTCCACGTACTGTTTCATGTGACTTGTTTGAAGAAAGTCGTAGGGCCAAATTGTCGTGTTTAGACCATCCTTCTCGAACTTGATGGAGAGGGTTCCATTTGGTTATAGTTGGAGACAATATCGGACAAAGAAGAATGTTGATTGCACTAACACATTATCTGGGAAGTCTTGATACATTGGAAGGACACGCAACTCAAAGATGCCACTTGGGAACCAATACAGATTTTACAACAGTTTCCACATCTCCAACCTTGAGGACAAGGTTGTGTTTGAAGGGTAGGGCATGTTAGGGTCCTACCCTAACCTCCCTGCTTCGGGGTACTTAGGAGTTAGCTAATTAATGTATGAGGCCATCTTGTTAGATAAGGTCCAGTAGGTAGTTGGTGTGTGGTCAATTACTGTAAAATGGTCATCATTAGGGAATAAGGCTCGCTAGGTAGTTGGTACTCATTAATGTGGGAACATTAGTGGTTAGGGTTTGGGTAGTAAGAAACTATTTATAGAGGTAGGAAGCTATGTAATGTTTGTCAAGTTATTATCTTTGTATTGGAGCTCGACTCATTTGGAGGTTGCCCCCTTGAAGAGGTCGGTGAACATTTCTCTTTTTTTTGGATTATCAATATAAGGGTTAATATTTTGTAGGTTCAACACTCTAGTTTTTCTCTTTTACTTTTTGCAGTTTATATTTCTTTTGATAATTGCTCTTAATTAATTGTTTTTGTGATATAATTACAATTTCCCTCAAACTTTATCACTAAAAGAGACCAAGGGGAAATTCTCTTGCAAAAGAGCTTAGAAGTATGGAGTAAGACCTCAACATCTTACTCTAGGTGCAACTACCATGAGACGTAGTATATGTGAGGTTCTGTAACAATTGGAGACATCAATCCCACATGGCCATGAGTGAAAGGATGATGCCAAGATACCGAACAATGACCCTAGGTCGAACATACGTCCACAAGGGGGGAATCCATGCGGGGGTGTTGTCCAACCCCACCAACCAAAAGTCGGTTTTGTGATCACTAACCACTGCACTTGAGGTCACACAGAAGAGGTTCAAGCAATCCCTGGCCACATCAATTGAACCTAGGTCAAAACTATTTGAGAGGAGAGAGTTATCTACAAAGTGATTATTAGCCATCTTTGAGATACCACGAATAAACCCCTAGATGAGGGAAACCTCCAGGAGATAGCTCGAGGCATTAGTGGTCAACACATATAGGTATGGGGCCAAGGGGCACCCCTATCGAATGGACCCATGCAACACAATCCTTAGGGACAAAGAGTTATTCATTGAAACAAAGGCTGAAGCATTGGTGAAGAGAGTATTTACCATAGCAACACAATGCAGGCCAAAACCCTAGCATGTGAGTATCTCCATATTGAATGACCAAGCAATCTGATCATAGTCCTTGTCAAAATATATCTGTAGGAAGAGTGACTGTCGATGAGACTCTTTGGTCTCCCAAGCTGTGATCATTGTGTCCAAAATAAATTGGCCTTGCATAAACTTTGTTCGTTCTTTCCAAACAACCTTTCTAGCTATACATTGCGTACATGAAAGGCCACTACCTTAGCTAACATTTTGTATGCCACATTGAATAAAGTGACAGGCCTCCACTTGCCAATAGAATCCCTAGCTGCATTTTTTTGGAATAAGTTTAATAAGCCCTTGATTAAGAAACTTGGTCAAAGTCCCTGAAGAGAAAGCCTTAGAAGCCAAATGACAAAAATCATTCCCCACCGTTTCCCACATGCCTTTGTAACACTCACAAGGAAATATGTCCAACCGGGGGGACTTCCTATTCCACATAAAGCTAAGTGTAGCAAAGAGTTCCTCCTTCGATAAGTCGTTGTTAATCGTATCCTTGTCCCTAATTGAAACCTTATGGGGAATCACCCTATAGTAGAAATCCCTAGCAACAACAACCTTGTCCGCCAAAGCATAAGGGAGAGAAAATATTTTGAAAATTCAAACCAAACATACCTTTAATTTTAGTGGGGTCCTTCTCAAGAGAGCCATTGGCCTTGCATAAACTAAGCACCCTGTTTGCCAAACTTTTTCCTTCATGGAGTCAAAAAGAATTTAGAGTCCTCATCACCTCGCAGAATCCACTACAACCTAGATTAGATTATGCACCTTTGGCAATGTATACCTCTTGCTTGTAGACCACCATCTCCAAGCTAACAACTTCCTCCGAAAGAGATACATTATGCAGATCCTCCTCCAGTTATATATGAACCTCCTTAGGGTGGTGCCTAGCCCCCCACAACTTGTGGTGATACTTGCAAGACACCATTTTCCCCCATCCTCTCATAAACTTGATCGTATGACAAATAGTGGCATCCCACCAATGAAGCTAACCCTTCTCCCTAGGTGGTCGAGGAGAGAGGTTCCAAACTTGATGCACCAGGGCTAGGAAATCAGGGGACTCTAGATGAGAAACATTCAACTTGAACAAAGCTGACGGGGTTGAGTCTGTTGCTTGACCCATTGAGATGGTCATCTGAATGGGGAAATGGTTTGAGCCAGTGACCTCCAACAACTCATCCATGCAGCGTTGTTGTCTTGAAAAATAAATGTTTTCTTGTGGCCCATAGCTTCGATCTAGCCGCACTTGCATTTTGTCCTTTCCCTGTATGTAATTGGTCCAAGTGAACCAACCACCATAGTCTGTCCACTTTTGTTTCCAATTGAGGTCAAACATCTGAAGAGCAACCTTGCAAGGAGACCAAGCTTGCTTCTCAACCCCACTCACACGCTGCCGGTGCCACCCCCCTAATCAACCTCTGACTCCACCATGTTGAAATCACCCCTAATGATCTAGTCCACGTCTGGGAGGGAGGATGTCATCCAATCCCAAAGATGACTCTTCTCTGAGCTGATATTAGGGGCATAAACAGAGTAGAACCTCAGAAGATGGTCCTGCACTAACATTGTAATCTAGACACACTGATTGGTTGGGTCCATCCCATGGTCCACCACAAAACTTTGTAAGTAGGGGGAAATAGCAAGCACCCTCCCCACTTCCCTGGAAATGGTCTATTTCCCAAAATGGGCCATTCCAATAGTAACTCGTGTAATTACAAATCTCAAACCCTGCGGATTTTTACTTCTTGGAGGAAAACTAGATCTAGCGTGGCCCTCTTCAACACACCATGAACAAATTGCTCATGACTTGGGATCATCATCCCTCTCACGTTCCAAGATAGTAGGGACAATTTCATTCCAAGGGGAAGTGGCAGTCCAATCTACTAACTTTGTTACCCATTGCAGAATCCCTTGAGGAGGTGGTCCTCTTGTCAAGTTAATGAAGCATGGCATCTCTGTAGGACTTCGTATGAGGGGTAGGGTTAACATCCCCTTTGGGCCTGTCCAATCAAATTGGAGAGGACGCTTCCTTCTGTTTATTGGACATCAACTGCCAACTTGCATCAACATCTATCATCTTTTGCACCTCAAGCTGGTTTGGGGCCCTTTCTATCAAAGGGTTGGAACTTCGACCTTGACTAGGAATCCCTACCATAGAAGAGCTAGGCTCCACACAAACAGCTGAACAATCGAGACACTTACATACAAGCGGAAGCTTTGACCAGAAACCCCTAAAGGCACACGATTCGTACCCTTACTGAAAACTATTGACGGACTTGTGATATTCGCTTTCTGTTCCTTGGCCATTGAAGGACCACCAACGATAACCTTCTTAGTTGTAGTAGTCATCGTGGCTATGCCTTCCCTTGTAGACGCCATCAACTTGGGTTTACAGTGAGGGCAGTCATGGATGAGGTGATCTTGGGCCTGACATGCAATACAAGAATTCGACAAGTTCAAATAGGGGATCTTGTAATGTCAAATACCAGACAAAGTGCACATAGAGATAAATAGGGGCAACTTGATCCACCACCACACAAACCCTCGGGTTGGTTTGGATGAAGTTACGAACTTACGACAACCATTAGGGATAAGGAGCTTTCTAACCTCCTCACAAACAGATCCACAAAAGGGCACATGTTTGCTGGTAGCACTGGGAACTCTAGCGTCAAAGGCAATGCATTTGCCCATGGTCCTTCGAGTTCAAGTTTGCCTGCCATGACTGCACTTATGCAAGTGAACCAACAACGTTTCTCGTAACATATTGCAACACATCATGGACAACATCATCAAAATTAAATAGGAGGCAAACATGCTTGGACCCCAGGCCCCAATATGAGTTCAATATATTCCCTTGGCATCCTAGTTCAATATGCATGACATGTTGAGGTATCTTCGTTTGACATGCTTCATAGAAAAAACAAAATGACCCCCCTGCTCTCCAGATTTTGATGTCCCTTAAAATATTCCTTGTTACCAACAAGGAAGAAGTTAAAGTTGGCCTCCTTTTCCTGCAAGGCGATGCCCTCCTTGTCAGTTGACATGGGAAACACATCGCTGGGCTACTCTCGACCAGGTTTGACCATCCACATGCCACTCAAGCTGAAGGATCCTAAGACTCATTTCAGTGCCCTGGTGATACATCTTCAGCCTTCTCATTGATGGTTGGACCCACCCCCTTGATTGACACATGTTCCATAGGGTTTTCACTATTTGTTTTCAATTGCGTATTACTGCATGAGGACACACTCTCCTTGTGGCATCGCTGGGACTTCGAGTCGGGGCATAGCCCCTCAATAAATTCCGTCTCCATCACATCCAGAGCACCCACCCCAGACAATAATGAGGGCGACGAGAGTGAACCCCTAATGATGGCTTGAACTGTGAGCTTGAGGTGACCCACCCCATCGACACCCTCAATCGCATCTGTAAGATTAGTGTTCAAGCTTTGCACCATTGATTGAGCAACTTCATCAACTTACTGCGATTGGAACTTGTTAAGGGAACTCTTGTCCCTTGATTTACTCTGCCATTGGTATGCTTTATTGGGCTCCCCCACCCCGATTGACCTCCCTTGATCAAAGACTTGGTCGTCCTTTCCAGGGTGCGTAGGTACACAACACTGTCTCTCGTTGTCATTTTCATGTACAAATGATCCCATGTTTAATAAGGGATAGGCTGTTCTTGGTGCAAAATCTCTCTGATATTTGTCAATCTGTATATGTAGATCATTGATTAGGGCTAGAAGTTTGAGTTGGACATGGCACCCTTATGCCAACTGTTAGAATAACAAGGGGAGTTGCTTACACTATGAATAGGGAGCCTCCTTAGTCCTACCAATTCCCTCGCCAACTCTCCAATACACTTTGCCCGATCCAGACTCTCAGCGATTTGATGGGAGCCCACAACATAGTGCTGGTCATGTTGTTCATGAAAGGTGAGAGCACCGACACAGCTGGCCTTGCAGTCCTCTACCACAACACTGGATTGACAAGCTTCCACAACTTTCCCTTGCCATTTCAGAGATAGAAAAGCCGCTTGAGCAAGTGATGTAGGGAAATAATGGCTGGGAGCTTGCTGTTCCAAATGTCGAGTCAAGCAATGACTGTTGTGGGAGTGGAGCCTGCTCCCAAGGACAAAGATGACTCCCTTCATGATGCAGGTCTCATCCTGATAGCTACTTGAGTTATAATTATGGAAAATGTGTGACCTTTGTTTTATGTGTCAGAATGCAAGACTTTATTGGGTTTTATGGTTATGTGCCATCTGGGTTTTTTGCACTGTTATGGTTTTATTGTATGTCCCAAGTGGAAATTTTGTTAAGTTCTATGGTCTTGGGTAGTTATAGTAGTTATTAGGACATCTTTAGCATAGTATGCTTTAGCTTGTGGTGGCTAACACATTGCAATACCCTGATTTAACCCTTGGAAAATACTAGATTAAGTTATTTACATGTTTTAATGGTTTGGTTATTTGGATCGCTGTTAAGCTAGGAGGGTTGAGTTGTAATGATCCCATAATGTAAATCTGTGATATTCATTGTAAATAGTGTTAATTTCAGATGATGGAAATCCATTTCTGCACTCCAAAAAATATACCCTAAACACTGGGAAACTTAAAGTTTATAACTCCTATCAAATTTGTAAATTCTAAATGCTAGATTCCACAAACACATCACACAAAAAATATGACAGCAAGTACACAATTCTGAACTCTGAATTCTGGATTTCTATTTTATTAGTTGAAATTTTTTATTTTTTATTTTTTTGGAAAATACATCCTATATTTATTAACTGAAAGAACAGTTACAGTGCAATAGTTCAAACATAACTGAATGAATAACACTCACTCATTCTGCCTTCTTTTATTGATAAAGAAGGGAAGGGATTTACAAAACAGAGCTCCTAAGTATAGAAGCAAAAACACTCTAAATTTAGCCTAGACGAGTGCGCTCTCCTTGCATGAGCAAATTTCTTGGAATAAAGTGCCTTGTTCTAATTCTAGAAAATCCTCCAACCCAGGGGCCTTAGTTAAATGTGGAAAACTCCCTAAGGTTGGCGCCTTTTCCTAAATCTAGAAACGTTAACTGAAAATTGAAAGGGTACTTCCCAATTCTAATTGACAGCTAACTCAAGAAATATGCCAAGGATGGCTCATGCATGTGTCGTCTACCTCTCTACATACCTATAGCTCCCCTCTTAAAGCAATCTAGTGTTGTGCCATCATCAACACGCCCATCTGTTGTGGATAAAACTTCAGGTATGTTTGATCTATTGAAGCATGCCACTGAGTTACAGATTTTCCATCGCTACTGCATCATACTGGAGGAGAATATGGACTGAGCAACACAGGTAAACTCTAACACTTGCTTTTTGCAAGGGAGGTGTTCTCTATCAATCCAAGCAATGTTACATTTATCGCTATTGAGAATTTGATGCTGGGGGTCCAAAATTGAAATTATCAGCAATATCGGAAATTATCGGGAAACTTTAAAAAATACAAAAATAATCATTTTTTTCAAATTTTTAAACTTCTAAAGCAACATCAACATCAAACAAACACATTGTCACATAAATATGAAAATAAAACTGCAATATAAGATGTATAAGATGTCAGGCGGTACATCAAACATTGATACTGAAATATGCTATCTGTTTTGCGTCTTAATTCCTGATAGGATAATACAAAATCACATCAAAACAGAAATAAATGTATCTCATGAGATGATCATCATGAAGCTTCTAGATACTACAAGCCTACAAGGCTAATCATGATGCACTAAGATATCAACGATTCCCTCTACCCCTTTTATGGTCAAAGGTCATCGCTGGCGCTTTTCCTCTAGAAGCAGTAGGTGGACTTATTGAGGTTGAGCTTGAGGTGGAAGGTGCAACTCCTAGGGATAAGGTGGAAGATGAAATGGGATGTCTTCCACCTCTTCCCCAAGTTGATAGTCTCTGTGGAGATCGTGGCATTGGCCATGGCAAACTCTCAATGTGATTGTCTTGCTCCAAATCTGTCTCTCCTCCAAGTGGAACATCCTCTGATACCCCCTCCTTCTCCAACTCATCAACATCATGCTCCAACCACTCAGGTGCCTCCTCCATGACAAGCCTCTCGGTCTCCACCCTCCACGGACTCGTGGTGTCAAGCGCATCCAATAAAATGGCATCTGTGTCGGGTACTTTGTTTATCTTCCTCACCCACAACCTGAGATTGTATAGACATAGACCATGTTGTTGAGGTGGTGGACATCTAACCTATATGAAGGCCAATTTGTAATTAGAGGATGATGTCCCATGGGCATAAATTAAAATTAATGAAATTATAAAAAAAAAAAATTATAATTTGAACATTTCTAACTTGTTGTGCTTCTTGGAGTGTATCTTTTCAAAGACACTCCAATTGCGCTCACACCTTGAAGAGCTACAAGTTTGACTCAACACCTGAATGACAAGTTTTTGTAATTCTGGGACTCTTCTGCCATAGTTTGCCCACCAAACATCTACAACAAATAAATGGAAAGGAAAGTCAACGGATTATATTTCCATTGAGTAATAAATAGATAGAAAGGAAAGACATTGAAATTTGAAAGTTTGAAACAAATTTTACTTGTAGCTTCCCTGGCATCCTAGCAGTCCTGTCTTGGATAGCCACATCATACCCAAATGTCCCAACACTCAGCTTATATATCTCAATTTGTTTGGAAATCTTCGAGCATTCAGCAGGAGTCAACACCATTTTTTGAACACATTGGAAAAATCCATCCATAACCTCTGCATCAAACCTAAATCCACATGCATAAGAGTATGTGGGGTTGAGGTAGAGCCTTGCTGCATGAATTGAACAATGGAGAGTGTTGTTCCATCATTTCATCAATGGCACTCCATATCTGGGCTCATCTAGTGAATCCCTCTTCCCATAGTACTGATGGATAGCTTCCTTGGCCTCATACAAGTAGCCCATTGCGAGCTTCTCACTATCAACCAAGCGAAGAACCTTTACCACACAACTCCTGCACTCCCATCCAAAAACTCTGATTGTGTCTCAGAAATTGGGCTATGGCTTTCCCATCCACTTTAGTGCTATAGACACAAGCATTCCATTCATCGGACAGAAACATCCTCTGTAACTCCAACATAGAATTGCAGAGAGATTGAAGAAAAATGAAGCTAGTCGTGAAACGCGTGATAGGGAGATGAACCAACTCCTTGTTCCCTGTGAACTGTCTCATGAGTGTAAGAACATATGTATGTTTATATATATATTTTGTAACACTCCTAGCTGACTCAACAATTTCCTTGATCCTCGGAATTTTTCCCATGTCCTCTAACATCAAATCAATGTAGTGGGCAACACAAGGAGTCCAATGTAAGGTCCGATACCACTCCACGAGCAACTTGCTAGCAACAATATAATTAGTAGCATTGTTTGTAATGACTTGGACAACATACTACGGACCTATCTCCTGGATGAAGCTATCCAACAACTCACATAATAACCGTGCATATTTAACAGATGCAGATGCATCAATAGATTTGATAAACATTGTCCCCCTGGGACAATTAACCAAGAAATTGAGAATGGATCTTTCCTTCCCATCTGTCCAACTGTCTGACATAACAGTGCATCATGTGATCTCCCATGATTCCCTCAGCTCGCCCAATCTCATTATGCAATCGACGCTTTACCCTTGAAGGAGAGGCCCTCTCAAGTCATTATAAGAAGGGCCCTTGTATCCCAGACCAACAATAGCATCAACTTCAAACATGGAGTGGTAGAATGGGTTGTTCTTGGCAAAGTTGAATGGTTTGTCGCTCCATAGAAAACATCTTGCCACAATCTTGTCAGCCTCCTTTTTTTTCAGTGTTCACTATGGATTGAATAGAAGGTTGCCTCCTAGGCATTGACCTCAACACAAAGACAAGTGAGGATGCCAAGGGGCTAGGCATTGTGGAATGTGAGCCCGAGGATTGGCTTTCCCACACTCTCGAGATGCTTGTAGGTCTATTTGCAATCTCAAGCCTCATTTCTTCCCTTTGATCTCTCTTCCTATTCATTTAAAAAATGGATTGATTTGCAATGTGGACAATTTCTAGGGTAGATTCTGTCAAATCCCCACTTCATTTCCTGGGATTTTGGCAAGGTGGTATTTCAAGTGGCTGATTTTGCCAAACATTTCCATACCACATAACTTGCAATTCAACCTCATTCTATTATGGCCATCATAAGGTAGACCATACTCTCACATTGGGTCTAATGGCTTTGGCATTTTGAAATGTGTAGATCATTGATTAAATTTGTAAACCTATGGAATGGGGGAAATTTAGAATCCAAATTCACAAAAAACTTCAAGAATGCTAGAAGAAAAATACCATAGCTACATAAATGTTAAATCCTCCATTAAAAAAGGGAAAAAAGAGGTATATCTAATGGACATTGCAAACCCTATACTAAATCTTGAAAAACAAAGAAAACGAGGGCATCATTTTTTTTACATACCTGGTAATATGGATATGGTAGATTGGACTCCGGAGTAGATCCCCACTTCACAAATGCTTAGACGATGGCAATGAAAACTATAGGTTTCCCCTTGTTTGCTTGATGGAAAATGGTCACAATAGCCTTAGATCTCAATCCCCCTTAGCACCGTTTGCAAAATGAGAGACTAAAACCCAAAATCGCGATTTAAAATTGAATAAACCGGACGAAAAAACTGCAGGCCGATAATTACCCAATTTATCGCAATAAATTCAAATTTAGAAATTATCGTGATTATTTCAGACGATATTATCATCGATGGTGATAAAAGGGGTAGACGGAATTGTTGATATCTTAGTTCATCATGATTAGCCTTGTAGGCTTGTAGTATCTAGATGCTTCGTGATGATCATCTCACGAGATACATTTATTTTTGTTCTGATGTGATTTTGTATTATCCTATTAGGAATTGACTAAGGACAGATATCATATTTCAGTATCGATGTTTGATGTACTTGTTGACATCTTATACATCTTATATTGCAGTTTTATTTTCATATTTATGTGACAATGTGTTTGTTTGATGTTGATGTTGCTTTAGAAGTTTAAAAAATTGAAAAAAAAATGGTTATTTTTAAGTTTCCCGATAATTTCTGATATTTTACCCGATATTGCCGATCATTTCAATTTTGGACCCCCGGCGATACATTCCCGATAACGATAAATGTAACATTTCTCTTCTGGGAAGGCATGAAGGAGGACATCCACAACTTTGTGGCAGAATGTGATACTTGTCAATGACAAAAAGGGGAAATAGTAAAACCTTTAGGATTGTTACAACCCTTACCCATTCATGTGTAGATTTTTGAGAAACTAGAAGGCTGCCCAACAGGTCTGTCTTTTAGCTCTTGTTGGGCTCTAAGTTTACTCAATCAAATCTGTCCTTGCTTCTATTTTAGGACAGAAAACAGGTCTGAAAGTTTCTGCCAAGAATTCTGCTTTCAAACTGATGGTTATATGCTATTTTAAGGTGCCCTTGCAAGTGTTTTAGTCATTGAATGTTAACACATGCAAACCTTAAAACATATAGCACTCCTCTAGGATCTTTACAAGCTCCTACCACTGATTTAAACACTAAGCATACATGATAAATGAATACAAGTATTTTTAGTCAACATGACCCTGGATAAAACCCCCTCGGGGAAAACCGGTTTAGAATGAAAGTGTATATATGTGATGTCTCAAGCATGGAAAACAACAAGTAAGCAAATACAATGGAACCTGTACAAATAGCAAGCTACTCTCAAGCTTTGCTAGAAGGTTCCAAGAAGAATGAGCTCAAACAAGTGCGCCCCCCTTCCTTTGTTGCCTCTTCCACTGAACTGATGCGCCCTTGATCCTCCCTTGGCTGTTTGAGAAACCCTTGCATGCAAATCTCTGTTTGTATGTTGTCCCAAACCTCCACCAATCAGATCTGCAAAAGCTCAAGAACTACAAGTGCCTGCTAAGCTTGCGCCCTCTTCCAAGAGTGCGCCCTCCACCAAGCAAGAACCCACATCACAAAATAATCAGGCCCTAAGCCTCCTTGCGCCCTCCATGAATGATGGAGCCCAAGCTCTCCTCTCCCAATGCTTCCATTCTCATCCTCTTGCTCCTCTCTGTTAAATTTACAGCAGCTGCAAGAGCCATTCTCGGGAGGATGGCAAAGACCCTAGCCGAGATCTAGGGCCCCTAGTGCACTCCTGGGGTACTTGGTCTGGGACCAAACAGTCAGTGCCATGGCAAAAGACCCTTGTTAGGGCCCCCA
>JZKD02S2386085.1:9277-23362 GCA_000966675.3 Picea glauca
GTGGGGTAAAGACCCGAATTCCTTGCATTAGGATTCGCGATATCGCAAAGTCCAAAGTCCCAATAGAGTAAAAGGGCATTGAAAGGTCAACCTTACGGATGCATCGGTGCTTCGGCAAATCGGGTTTTAGGAATTGAGGGAACGATTTGCTCGACATTGCAACTCCCGAAATCGCGATAAAGAGAAATTTGAAACAGGGAGAGAAAGGGTCAGCGTTGATTGTTTTTAGGTTTTTAGAGATTGAAAGATAAGGCGCTTGACCACCGGATTCGCGGAAGTGCGAAGTCCGATCTCCTGAAGTACAAGGGGGAATTTCTCAGAGTTAATTGTGGGTGCAGATATCCCGAAAGGGAAATAGAGGAGCCATTTTCGAGAGCTCTTCAAGCCAGTGGAAGAGGAAAGATTATGTGCACGTGACCTTCCAACCTGCGGGTTGTGGAAGGTTTCGTGGCATCAATAATGGGTCTACTTTTGTTTTCCTTGTCCAAGTAGGTGATATAGACAACCATTATGTCCCCGACGAACAACTGTCTAGTTTGGTCATTGTTCAAGGCCTTTATTGACAGTACTTTGGATGTCATAACTCTAGACCTGAAGACATTTTTTGAACAGGAAAACTAAAGTGAATGGTAGTGTGCTACAAGTACACGCATAATTTTGATGAACTATGGAGCCAGAGTTTCGCAACGAAACCTCTTAGTTTGCAAAACATGCAGCAGGTTCGACGTCTCATTTGTACTTGTTGATACTTCTTGTGAGCTGCAAACCATGTATTGCAGACGACATCAACATATTCGCCATGCCATAGATGAATATATAGCCTGAGAAATTTGTCTAGTAAACATAGAAGGAGCATAGCGCATGCATCTTTACCTTTGGCCTTGTTGGTTCGGCGATGTCTGGGATGACTGACTGCTCATGGCCGTCTCACTAGTCCAACTTTTTCTGAGGCAAGCATTTGCAGATGGACATCAGGACTAAGCAAATATATGCATTCTATATTATATGCTTGCACCCGGTTTGTATCTTTGATTTGTCGGCACACTTGGTATACCTTTTAGAAGATTGTACCACAAAACCCTTTGTTGTTGCACAGAACAATTCATCTCCCTGTCCAAACAAACTATTTTTTCCAAGGCAGCAATGCAGAAGATGCAATTGACAGGAAGGAAAGTTAGTTTGAAAATAGACATGTAAAACAAAAAGAAACAAGTATATTTACCCGCCAAAGAGTCCTTTGTCCTGTCCAACCATTATGTTTGCTTAAATGCAACAATGCAGCGCAAACACAACGGACATGCACTAGCTTAGTAAGCAAGAATAAATGTATGCAACCAAGAAGACTTACCATGTAGGAAAGCACACAACTAGATTAACACATATCTAGACCATAAATGAAATACAAAACAACGCAATATGAAACAACAGTACGAGCATGCACCTTTCTATATCCTCTTTAGCCGATGCAGTCGAGACTCTCTCCTTTTCTCCAGCTACTCTGTTTGTTTCAATTTGGGAACCCACAAAGTTCAATGAACATCAATGGAAGCTAGTATTCAATGGAGAACAAGCAATATGTACATAGAGAAAAACTGACGCAATGAACAGTCTACAAAGGTAGAAACATGAACCTTTTTGCTTCTCTATCCATGGCTGTAAACGTGTACAATTTTTTTCCCTGGCTAAAATATATTACAAGGCACAAAATATCATGCAACTGCATGACCGCAGCTAAACGATTTCTTCTTTTCCCTAGGAATTTATCCACATATGCCCTCTAGCCATGTTCTTTATCCTCTACATAGATTGATGTGCACACGATACAAGTTCTCAGTTTTTCGTGGCTAATTACCCACACATGCTTCCACACATGAAAATATAATCTTGCAGAATCTTTGTTGCACATATCATATGTCAAGAACAAGACAAATTGCATCCTGCGCACACCAGTCTATGTAGAGGAGAAAGGAAATGTCATATCATATCCACACATATGACCATACATGGTTTATAAATGTACCTTRCATACATATGCTTTATTCCAACAAAAAAACAATCGGTATTGTAACTTCACATGTAATCCTCAAACAATTTTGCATGCAACTATTTTCTTTCATGGAAAGACTGCAGCACCAGGAAAATCTCACAGAATAACAATCTCGACTCCGACAAACATGGAAAATAAAACAATTGCATATCCATTGGTGGGTGCAGGGGCTGAACCCTGTAAAGCGCCCCAAACAAAACAATAACAATACAAAAAAAAAAAATCTCCAACCACCCCCGTTGCACCCCAACCCTACAAGGCCGAATCAAAGAAAAGAAACGAGCAAGGACCAAACCAACGAGAAAGCATGAAGCGACCGAACTACACCCCCAATGCCCCAAAGCGCAAACCCCAACCAAACAAACAAAACCAGCAACTCGGGAACGAACGAACCAGCAAGAACCACCAAGCCAGTGAACAACATATGTATCTCCAACAATTACGAAACTGCAACCCAAACAGAAAAGGAACAGGAAACACACAAGGAATATGTGACTACAAATAAGAAAACATTCTTACTTGCTAACTGCAAACTAAATAGCAAACAAGGAATACAAAATGAAACCACGGCATCGAAACTTACTCCGAAACGATGAAGTGCAGAAGCACAGCTTGAATCACCAGCGAAACAACAACAAGCAACAACCGAGAAACCAATGAACAAGAACCACTCACTGAACCAATAAACAATGTATGTAGCCTCAACGATTATGAGGATAAAGCATACAATGGCAGCAACCGACAAACTAGTGAAGAAGAAGCAGTCATTGAACCAATAAACAATGTATGTAGCTTCAATGGCAGAACAAGGACGAAACATACAATGGCTATTGAACTAGTGGTAGACAATCAAGTGCAAATTTACTGTAACTGTATAGAAAATTTCGAGGAAAAATGTACTCCGAGAACCGTATTTACATAAACATTTAAGACTCTCAGGCTGTCTAAGCACCTCACGGAATGCAAACATTTAAGTTGTCAGGGTTGTTGTAGAACATCATGTCATGTGAACATTTACGCAGTCATTCCTATTCACGCATCTTGGAATAAGTGTCAATACATTTCAAGAAATATACATAAGCCAAAGATGCTATAAACTTTGGAATTCTCAATCACTACAAAACTTGGATATCAAAACTTTTCAATATTCTTATTACATATCAAAACTTGCAGATATATTCGGGTAGCAGAAAATGCTAATACAAACATTCGAACTAATGCTAGCATTAATCAACCTTGAAGCAAGATACAGGAAAAATATATGATTAAAACATACTGACTACGAGAAAAACTTTGGATATGTTGCCATATAGTACATTGGGAATAGTGAAGCTGGCAATAAGACCTCCAATCTCTTATCTAATCAGATCAGTACATATATGTTATTTTTTCGGGTCAAAGGACAAAGTAATATGCACTCAACGATTTATCGATTGCTATAGTCCCTCTACACCTATGGCAGGGACTAATAATAATAATATTGTTCACAGATATATGAGTTAGAGTGCACGATACATTATAATAATTACTAATTACAGATATAAATACGATTTAAGTGTTTACATTGGCTACTTGATTTAATTTTTATCACCCTTTTAAAGTAGGATTTGTATAAGTAAAATTATAGTTCCAAACATTTACTACTTGACATTTTGAATTTTTTTTAAATTTGAATTAAAAAAACTTGGAACATTCCAAGAGTAAATAATTAGAATGAGCGCGCATCCGGTATGTGTTGGTGTAGTTGAGAAGCTACGTTAAACGTGTACTTTGGCTTTATATGTATGTTGGTTTGCTGGGTAGTTGGAAATTGAAGAGTGGCTTTAAATGCATGAGTAAACGAATTTTAAGCAAATAATTTTTAGATTTTAATGTTTTATTTTTTTAATAATTTTAATAAGATTTTTTTACTAATTATTGAATTTATAAGTTCTAATAATTGAAATTATAATATAGAATTGTTTTTAATTAAAATAAAATTTATAAATTTATTTGGAAGATTAGAATTTATAAGTTAGTAATAGTAATAATAATTTAGTTTTAAGGTTAAGGTTTAATCACACCAAATTGATGTATAAGAGTATCATATTTGTAGAACAAAAAACTACCTCTTATTAAGATGTATATAATTTTATTATTAAATTCACAATTTTTAATTATTGATTATATCATATAACATATTAAAAAAAAAATACTTTTAACTTTCTAGCAGTATATTGATTTGTTAATAAATAGAAATTAAAAAGTAACTTATAAAAATCTAATATCATTTAAAGAAAGGTTTTTAAATGAATCTCGTATAATTTTTATTTTTTTTAAATGAATCTAATATCATTTGTTTTTAATGATAAAATAATTGTAAAAATCTTTTTTGATAATGTTACTTATATTTTAGAGAGTTTTATGAATTATTTATTATTTTAATTAATAATTAAATTATTTTTATAATCTAAGACAATGTCATTGTAGAAGATATTGAGAATTTGGTTAAATATTTTGTAAAAGGAAAAGTTAAAGAACTTGAAATTCATTAATTCAATTTTAGCAATTACGAATCAATTTTAGTTTTATTCTTATTTCTTATATTCATAACTTTTTTAATTTAGCTACGAATCCCTAATTGATAGAAAAAAAAGTCTTATTACCCCTATTTTTAAAATTTAAAATTGATGGCAAACATAACTATCTAAATTATAGGTCTATATAACTTGTGTTATTGCTAAATTGTATAACTTGTGTTATTGCTAAATTGGTATGGCTTAGCATAAAAAAGAAATATTGACTCATCTCTTCTAATTCATGATAAGAAAGTCATAAACAAATTGGTTTTCCAAGAGAAGAGAGTTGAGAGACAAGTTGGTTTTTGAAGTTAGGACTTAACTTTAGACCATAATTATGATTATATTTATAATTAAAGATTGCCGAAAAAAAAAATATTTGTTTGTTTTTTTATTAGCATTATTTTATTTTTTTTTTACAAAATCCTTAAAAGAAACCTTTCGAAGGGGATAGAAAATGTTGGGATTCCTATTGGATTGAGCACTACAATAGTAAGACTCCATAAAATGATGATTGTAAAGTTTAAGAATAATGAGTACTACATTATAAACAAAATAAACATGCATGCTTTTAAATTATAATATGTTTAGCATATAAAAAGTTACATATAATCCAAAATATGCATGAAATAAAACACATCCATCCATTTAATGAGATACCTTTATGGAGTGTAATTGATTTTCTAAGAAATGAGAAGGGTGTGTGGGTAATGACATTTTAATGTGTACAAAATTCTTTTTCTTTTCTCATATGGAAGTTCAACTTTTATAATTGCTTTCGTTCAAGTCCCTTAAATAATTATAAATTATCCATATACTATAATGGCTTTGGTTCAAGTCGCTTAATTAATTATAAATTATCCATATACTATCACTTGGGAAGTGGTGGGCTTATTATTTTTTGTTTGTCACCTTCATCATAGTCACTAAATGACACCACACCTTCAAATAACACAAAAAATATCCATAATAAAAATTGGTGGGTTAAAACTTAAAGCTTCCCAAAATATTATACTATTCTTAAAATCACATAGATCCATGAAACGATATAATTCAATATTCCTTATTACATCTATTGATAATCACCATATTATTTGAATAAAATAAATATGAAAATAGTAAGGTGCATCACACATGATCTTAAATCAAGCCAAGTTAATATTATTGAAACATTGAAAATGACATCACACTCTAACAAGTGTTGCATGGAAGCATAGTTCCTGTTAGGTTGGGATGGGAGTAAATGTGACCTAGTATAGACACGTGGCTATAAAGTTGAAATACACGTGGTTTGCATGTAGAACATAGTATTCCTGAATTAGTTTTTCTTGAAAAATATAAAAAATTATTAATATTTGAAAGGTTGGTGGACACAAAAAATTTAGCATTACCGAAGTAGTTATCTTTAAAACAAGGGCTCCTGGATAGAAAAGAAATTGAAATTTATGAGATTATAGGTTCCTGGACAACATAAACTATACACACCAAAAATGTAATTTATAAAGTAGATATTTAGTTTTATACATACAAAATATGTACTTTTATAATGGATCGCGAGTTGTCGGGCTAAAAATGGGCCTTTGATGTTCTCTGCCCTACAAATAGCACCGACAGTTCTGCAATATAGAAATTGGGCCTCTGATGTTCTTTGCAATACATAAATCAAGGAGTGGAGTTGCGGACTATAGAAATTCATCAGAAATAAATAAATTATACATACGAAATATCTACTTGTATAAAGTAGATATTTAGTTTTATAGATACAAAATTTGTACTTTTATAAAGTATGTGGATGAGATTTTATAGAGCATGCATGGAGCCCTCATTGCATACGTAGCTAGTTTTTGGATCGCGGGTTCTCAGGTTGGCGGGTTCAAAATTGGGCCTCTAATGTTCCGTGTCCTACAAATAGCATCGACAGTTCCGCGATATACAAAATGACAGGCGAAGTTGCGGACTATAGAAATTTTCCAGAAATTAATAATGTCTGCTATATAATAGAATAGTAATAATGTTTGTTACACCGAATTAGTTTTCTTTAAAACTAAGGATTTTTTTTGAAAAAAAAATATATGGCATTGCCGAATTAGTTTTCTCTGCACACGTTTTATAGAGCATGCACAAAGTGTTCATTCCATACTTAGCCATTTTTTGGATCGCGGGTTCTCGGGTTGGCAGTTTCAAAAATGGGACTCTGTTGTTCCATGCCCTACAAATAGCATCGAGAGTTCCACGATATTCAAATTGACAAGCGGGCCTGCAAACTATACAAACTTATTATAAAATAAGTAATGTCTGTTACATATCTCTAGAAATTACATCAACATTTAAAGCATCAACATCGTTGAAGACCAAAAAATTAGCATACTATAAGAGACAAGAAATTTAGCATATCTGAATTAGTTTTCTTTGGAACAAACAAGAAGGTTCCTGGAAATCCAAAATTTAGTATACAATAAGGGCATTGTCAAATCAATTTTCTTTGGAATTTATCAAAAATTAATAATGTATGTTACATGTTTCTGGAAATTTAAATGTGTTTGTCATGTAGACTGGGATTGGGGCTCTCACGGACCATAAAAATAAATAAGTGCTAGAATTAGGAACGTCGAAAGAAGAAGTCTGCGATAGTAGAGAGGAAGACCTGACAAGAAAAAATCAAAATTTATGAGTCTTTGGTAACAGTTTTCTATTTAAAGAGGACATAAGTGGATTGATAAAGAAATGAATATGACAGCATAGACTTAAATTAGATTGATAAACAAAACAATATGGCAGTATAGACTTACTATGAAGCCAATGCATTTTTGTTGTTGTCGTCAATGGGCAATGGAGTCCTATTGACCAGTTGTTTCCCTTCTTGGACGAGTCTTTCCATTCTCTATTGGAACCATTCATCGATGTAGCTTTTCATGGGGGCTGTGTTGATTTCATCCTAGATTTCTATGTCATAAAGCTCGTTTTATAATTTCCTTAGATCCATTGAAATACTATGCAGACTTTGTTCAATTTCTTCATTGTGTGAGGCATAGTCCAATACCCAATGCTCGTGCTCATCTAGACGATGTTCAAGTATGTCGTAAAAAATTTCAAAAGAAAACCCCTTTAAAATATCAAATTGTTCCTGGAAGGATTCTTTGGTGACTCACAACGATTTGAGAATTAAGTTAGGATCTTGAACCTCATTAGTAGTTCCGACTAAGTCCATCTGGAGCAGGCTTGTGAATAAATCCTCCTTTTCTGATATGACTTGCTTACATGATTTGATAATGAGCTGCAGATTGTGAACTTTCTTTTGCCAGCATGCTTTTACTTTTTTGGTGCGCTTTGGGGAGGGGAGTTCCTCTTGTCTTCTTTTCAGTTTCGACGTGTTGATGGAATAGTTGGAAAAAGGGTCCAATACCTGATCACATAAAAGATTTTAATTTTTAAATTCGCCTCCAAATGTTCCAGCAAATCATTGGCCTTATTTCCGAAGGAAACTAAATTTTGCGATGTTTCCCATGATTCAGTAACTAGCTTCATTCTTTTGTTGATCTTATTCTCTACAAGGGCTCTAGAGCATGCAAGGAGGGTAGAGGATAATTTCGTATTCACTGCAGTGGTAAAAGGCACGATTTTTTCCAAAGGACTGGAAAATTCTGGTGTTGCAATGAAAGCCTGCTCAAATTCGTTGAGGCGGTGTTTCAGATTAGCATGATCTGTCTCCATTCCTCCAATGGAATCACGAAGAATTTCACTGGTTACCTGGTGAAATGGGAATATTTGGGATGATGACATTTCACTAAAGTCAATCTCTGTGCGAGATTTTCCTTTCCTGTTTGTTACATCTCTCTTTTCAATGACCATACTTTTAGATTGGCTGTAAAAAATAACGCTCTGGATTATGAAGGATTCATCTATGTCAAAAAACTCGGTCTCATATGTTTCCACTGTGGACAACCCAATTTTATGCATGTGCTCAGCTTCAATTTCAAGTTGCAGTTTTCCACTTTCAATTTTGGGTTCCTCTGCCTGCCCTGCATTGTCCTTTCTCTTCTTTGTCAGTGGAATTTTGTGAGAAATATCAATATTTATGCGAGGAGGGTTCTTATCTCCTCCTCTGCTTGAATATTTCTGGGTTTCTTTCTTACTGGGGTGGCCTGTCGAAACGATGCTTCGTGATGTCGTGTCTTGGGAGTACTGGCAGGGGACTTGGTACTCTTCTCACCAAATACTTTTCCATGTTTTTTGTACAATTCAGTCACGCTTTGTAATGTCTCTATGTCGCAATTGGCAGAAGCATGATTATTGTCGACACTATTTCTATCTTGGGTCAGGTGTCTATGGATAAAATAGGTGTTAAAGCCAACACCCAATAAATGTTCTCAAAACATTCCACTAGGGTCGAACCCTTTTATCTTTTCAGCGTATGTTAGGTTCAATTTCTTGAAATGGGTGGAAAACTCGTCAATCTTGTTGATGTTTCTGCACATGAAGTCTCCGACTTTCTAGGGCAGAGGAATGAACTATTTTTTTTTCTCGTCATGGAAAAAATGCAACCAGTGGTTGTATTTCCTTGGTATTTATACAAAAAACATCTTGTCTGTGATGTGGCATGGAAGGAAGACATGATTTTCCTTAGAGCCAAAGACCATGATGACACTGTGATTTTCCTCTTGCTCAAGTGTGCCCTGCTTGTTCAAAAAATTTCTTACCTGGCCAGACATCCGCGGAGCATCCTTGCCTAACAGTAAATCTTTGAAAACTGAGACAAAGCCATTAAAAACTTCATAAAAACAATGGGAGGCCTTGTGTTTCCACAGGGACTCATGCCAGAATGTTACTGGGTCAAATCCACAATTTATTTTATTGGAAAGAGAAAGTTTTGGAAACGGGCAAGAATACAAAATTGTGAAAATCAAGTAGAATGACATATAAACTTTATTCGATTCTTTGAATCGTGACAACTGGGAACAAAGCTCAATGGAAATTAGCTTCCCCCAATCGAAAATGTATTGTTACTTGACTGTGAAATAAAAAATATAAATAAATATATGGGAAATGCTTGTTGTGGATGTCTGTCACGTTATTCTTTTAAACAACCAAGCAATTTCCCAAAATGGTTTTCTAAAGGAACTTACCTGCATCCTTGTGATATCTTTAGGAACTGTTGTCAGGTCTTTAAGGAAGTCAGTTAATATGTCCAACCCGTTATGATTTTTTTCTAGAAATTGCTTGCAGTCTTGTCCTCTGAACATCAATGTTGGTTTCGAAAATTTTAAAATCTCACGGAAGACCTGAGGTGACAAAGAAACAGGAGAATGGTCACGTAGTGGAATAATTATTTGGCCTGGAATATATTTTTTGGCGCACCAAGAGAACACAGCCTTACAATCAAAAACCTCAGGGACGCAGCCTACATGAGAAATTCCAGAGGTCCAAATCACTTCATTCTAGGCAGAACGAGATGAATAGTAAAAGTATGCCCTAGACCACTGGAACTTCTAGTCCTCTTGTGCGAACATATTTACTGTATCTCCACAAAATTGTTGTTGACCTGTTGCCATAAGTCTACAAGAATGTTTATTTGTTCCAGATGATGAATGAAATGAAAAGTTGGAAAGGATAATATAACCCTACACAAATTTTGTTCGAAAGCGTGTGAATGGGAGATGTCCTCCAGACTTTCATTGATTAATGAAAATTTGGATGGTTGTTGCATGATGCGTTGTTAACATTAAACAATACTAATTGCATACATAGAAATTTGAACATGGTGGATATTGCAATGAGAGATTAAGCATTCTAGATTTCTTGAGCGGCCGAACACGAGGATGCATGTTCGAGATGAACAATTGATAGGGACAAAATAAATCTCCACACATCTTGGTTTAATGTGTAATAATGGGATATCTCCTTGAGATTTCCATCCATTAATGACAATGTTGGCAGTTCCTGCATGGTTAGTTGTTAGCATGAAAGGTTTCTAATTGCATAGTAAGAAAGTACGGAGGTTGTGGGTAGGGAAAAAAAACTTCTACAAAATAGGGTTGCAAGGTACAACCATTGAAGGTGAGGGCGCGAGGGTCAAATTTTATGTCTCGAAAATGTTTGAGTGCAATACGCGTAATAGTGAAGAGGGTATGGTAGGACAGCTGGAAGGACAAGAAATTATTGGGGATGGAAGGTAGCGAGAGATACTTTGAAAAATTTGTGAGCAGTGGTAGAGTAAATCTTCTATGTTCGACAAGCCCGTGCTAGAATTGTAGATCATGGAAGTTTTGAGTGTAAGATGTACGTGACACAACAAGAAGCAGAGTTCGAAACCGTGAACGCCAACTGTGGCTATAAAATTGGCCAAGTATGGAGAGCAATAGCAGTCGGTCAGATTTGTCATGTGATTATATAGATGGAGATAAAGATATCTCAACCCACCAAGGATGGAACCCCTGTTTATAGAAAGGATACTAAGTATATAACCACAAAGCGAAATACAAGGGAAGAAGAAAAGGGAAAAAGGACCAACGACTTCACGGTGGAATTGTAAATCACAGAAATTTTGAGTGCAATATGTATATCATGGAACAAGAAGCAACAGAGTTCGAATGCGCCAACCCGAAACAGGGACTAAGAATTGGAGATTTCGTGAACCCATGAACAGGAGGATCCAAAATAGGGTTAGAAGGTCTTCCCAGAACATGTGAGGTCCCGATGGTAAAATTGTATCGTTGGAAACATTTGAATGCACAATCTGTAACATGAAAGAGGGGATGATGTCGGAACCGGTAGTCAATTTCTATATTGTGAAGTTTTGGATGCGAAATGTTTTGTATTGTTGTGTGCAGTCGTTACTTGTAAGAGTCATTAGTAAGAGCATAACCAATGTATATTAGGAAGCACATTTGTGAATAGTGGTATAGTGAAGCTTGCGAGTTCGAGGAGCCTGCGGTAGAATTGTAGATTGCCAACACAACAACTGCGACCATAAAATTGGCTAAGTATGGAAAGAAATAGTGGTCGGTTGGATTCCTGGTGTGATTATATAGATGGAGATAAAGAAGTGAACTCGCTAATGCTGGAACCCACGATCATAGAAAGGAGACCAAGTATATAACCAAAGAGCCATAATACAGGGGAAGAAGAAAAGGGAAAAGGGACAAAGGAGTCAGTGGTGGAATTGTAGATCACGGAAATTTTGAGTACAAGATGTGAACCCGGTAGTCAATTTGTATATTGGGGAGGGTCGGATGCCAACTGAGGTACCGAAAAGTAATTTTAAACATTTTTGAACCGTGGTACAACAAAGGTTGATGCCAACCCGAAACAGTATCCAAGAATTGCACAGTTACTGAACCAGATAAAAGAAGAATCCAAAACAGGCTAAGAACGTGTTTGCAGAAGATGGAAGTGTTGGAAAATATTTAACAGGTAGCGTATTCTTATCATCGATGGAAAGTACAGTAGTGAAGATGGCATGAGTACATGAAGAATGTAACAGATGGGCATCAGAAGTATTTTAGGAATAATCTGCAGAGAAATCTCGATAAGTTCATAGGAGATAGTGCAGAGGACTATTGGCAGGTTTAACAGGCAAAGTGATCTTGTCATTGATGATAGGATCAGAGTGTGCATTGATGGAAAAACAAGAACAAAGTAATCTTAGGAGGAATTAGCGCAGATTCGAATGCAGTGCGTAGGTGTGCACCAGGGATGAGGTTAACTCATTGCCAAAGCTCAAGAGAGATAGCATACTCAGGATCTCAGGCGGATCAAAGGTCGAGGCCTTTGACACTTAGAAATTTTTCTTAGTAAGGAGGATGTGTAATCTCAGGTAGGTAAGTGACATTGATTATTGGATCCCATTCAAAATTCGCGATGACCATCAGATCTGAATCCAGACAAGAGGAGTGCAAAGATGGAGGACAGATCTCTGGTGTTAGATCCGAGTGTAGGGTCCTATCATCGTTGGATCAGGAAGAACCTACACGTTCTTTAAAGTGCAATATTGAAGCAGTGGTCCAACTCCATTTTAGAGTTTTTTCTATTGCGGTTTCGAATAGCGGAAGTTGGAGTGTCGAAACACTTTCCATCAAGAATGTCGAAATCGGGATATGTGAAATCATGATATGATCTGAGTCATTGAATCAAGATCATATCTGGACCGTCGAATCATAGGACACGTGGCGAAAGATCGTCATGTCGCTGACTGGAAAGTCAAAGGAACGGGGTTCCCTAACCTCTCAAATTTGTGATATGCAAAATCGCAAAACTATCTTAGCCGTCAGATCGAGGTTTGTTCTGGATCGTTGATCTAGCTCCATCTCGGAGTCTCGCCTATCGCGACTTGGAGTGATTAGAACCTCCATCTAAGGAATAGAAAGATGCGAGATCGTGAAAAGATCAGGATCATTGGATCATGAAGAATGTGAACCGTCGATCTGAGCTCCATCTCGGAGCTTCGCCTATGGCGACTTGGAGTGACAAGACCCTCCATCATAGGAATCGCGAGATGTGAACTCACGATGAGATTTGGACCATCACTACACCAAGATTCTGAACCGTTCATGTAAGCTCCATCTCGGAGCTTTTCATATCGCGACTTGGAGTGACGAGAACCTCCATCACAGGAATCGTGAGATGCGAACTCATGATAAGATTTGGACCCTCAATACACCAAGATTTTGGACCATTGATTCGACTCCATTTTGGAGTTTCGTGAATCACGACTTGGAGAGGCAAGAAACATAACCACAGGAGTGTCGAAGTGTCGAAACATGAAATTACCAAATGCAATTGTTGAATAAAGGTTGTGGTCACAGCCCTTGGTCACATCAGAGAGAGATGGAGGAAAGAGCTAGAGAAACCAATCTCTTTTTCGAGGATCGCAACTCGGAGTTTCGAGACACTTGGTCACCCAAATGCCAAATTGCCAAATGCTGAAATGTCGAAATGAATGCAAGATCGCATGTAGCCAATCCAACGGTGCAGGTGAATTTGACATAATTGGAGGGATAATATTGCTCTGTGCAGTGTAACTGCTAGAAACCATTGATGGTCTCTGCCAGAGAATGCGAAGAGACTTTTGTGTGATTTTCAGAGGAGCTGAAGAGTTACATGGAATCTGCCAGTGGAATGAAGACGATTCGTGGAGGAAATTGACAGCTGGTTGATGGTTGGATATCGTAACTAAAATAGAAAGGATGAGCTCGACTGTAATAGAGAAGACAAAGAGTCTCAACTTCCAGAGAGGCTGAGGAATCTCAGCAGAACACCCAGTGATGCTGGACGTGTGGTGGGAACCACCAGAGAAGATGAAGAGTTGTGATGATGATCAGGCAGAGCACTTGAGATATGGAGGAAATTATTGCGGTATGAGCATGCAAAGGAATGGAGAATATTGCATGCACAAGGTGAAAAAAAGCTATAAATACACGGTACAGAGAAGAGATTGGGTTGATGTTGTTGCTGATGTTGTTGTTGGTGTTGCTATTGGTGTTG
>JZKD02S2386129.1:0-11705 GCA_000966675.3 Picea glauca
AAATTGCAAGATATTAAAATGCTTGGAAAAGTAAATTGCAAGAATTAAAGTACTTGGAAAAGAAAATGACTTAAAAGAACAAAGTACTTGAAATACAAACTTGCAATGAAATGAAAAGGAAAAGTAAGCAAGTAAATTTTTATGGCTCCATGGGATTAAGAAAACATCATGTGATTACTTCTAAGATCTAAATATTTTAAACTATTAAGCATGAAAACATAGAAGCAATAATCATAATATTAACCTAGTCTTACGATATAGAATGGTTGATTTGGCCAAACACTTTCCTAGTTGTAGGAAAACAAAGAATGAATGAAATGATTGGAAAAGTAAATCTAAATTAAGCAACCACAACAAGTGCACAAGATGGAGGACAAGGCCTTTCGGTTTTGTGCACAAGTGGGTGAAAAGAACTTGAAAATAAAAACTTAGAAATAAATCATAGTCACACAACCTTGTCCTAATGACAAGTGGGGAAAACAATAAAATAACAATACTGAAAATTAAATCTAATATCCTAGCCTTATGTTATAGGATGGTTGGATTTGCCAAACTATTTCCTAGATGTAGGCAACTTAAGAAAATAAAATGCAGAAAATTTAGAATGAATTAAGAAACGCAAGCCCTTGGGATTCCCTTGGGCTTGATTACAATGAGAAATGAAGGAGAAAGAAGTGGGTACTTGTTACCTGAACTTGAGAGGTTGATATCTTTCTTGTAGAGGCCCCAAATGGTCTTCTGATCACCTCTTTGGTCACCAACCTGCAAAAAAACAGCAAGAAAAAGCTTGTTGGAAAAGTTGCACAAGGTGACACAAACTCAAAAAAACTTTTGTTAGTAACACATAAATTATTTGTAAGCAAAAGTTAGCTAGAAAAGCTGCACAAAGTGACACAAACTCAAGAAAATTTGTGTTGGTAACACATAAATTTTCTGCAGAAAATAACAGCAAGTAAATGTGATTAAAAATGATTTATTTTAAGTGTTAGTATGCCCAAAAACGAAGGAAAATGACAGAAATACAATGCAGAAAATTATGGAGGTGAAAATGGTTGGAATAAACTAATTTCTAGATCCGAAAATAGTTCTTCCAACACTAGAAATGACCTGCAAATAATGTGAGCAAGCTATAAGATAGAGAAAAGGAGTGAGTAGAGATATTAGATATCACAAAATACTTTGCAAAACTAAAATCTACTCATATAGATATACAATAAGACTATTGCAAATCTACCCAAGAAAAATACTTTGCTTGGTATCTCTACTCTAAACTAGTAAACAATGCATACACAAAAATACCACAACAAGTCACCTCCAATGGATGATGTACTCAATGGCCTCCAAATTTTTCTTCTATTAACGAAAGTAGAAGGTTGTTGCAAACACTTGCAACAAGCATCTCTCCAAAAATGTTGAGCAAGAATGAGAAAGAGAAAAAGATGGGAGAGATGGGAGAGGTGGGAGAAGTTTGAGCATAGTAATAGTAGACAAAGAATATATCTAAAATGAGGAGGAGAGGGACTTCATTTATACTTGGGAAGCAAGAGCTACCCCTCTTGGATCATTTCCAAGTGTCATCCTTTAAGCAAGATTGAGAATCTCAAGGAGGAGGGCACACTTCTTAGGGTTAGGGTTTTGGTACTTAGTGGAGAATGAGTTTTCAAGAACTTTGATAAGTCAAAAGGTGAGGTGGAGGCTCAAGGAGGGCACACTTAGGGAGAGGAGGGCCCCACCAACTTTATTTTTAATTTTCTAAAGTTTCCTCTAGAAGGAGGGTGCAACTTCCCTAGGGGGATGACGTTTTGAAGTGATGACTAGGTGGAAATGGGGGATTAAGGTTAGAAAAGGGGTAGGATATCTTAGGTATGGGTCTAGGCATCATCTCCGATCTTTTTTCTAACCATTTTGATAATATTACAAAAAATTGACATTTTAACTATGTCAAATCAAGCAATTAAATTGTTGTTTTAGACTAACTAAGACTCCTCATGGACAAACACCTAAAAAAATTTGTCCAATTGAGATGAAACTTAGTCCAAGGGTGTAGTGGGTCTCATTCCATTTCTTTTGAGCACAAATACCCCTATCAAAATTCCAAGGACCTAGTTTTTACAATTTTTATCAAAAATTAATTAATTTTACCATTAAGTAGGCAATTTAAAAAAATTAAAAAAAATACCTTAGACTCGACGTAATTCTGCAAGACTCTATAAGATGTATAGAATGGTAATTTAAAATATTCCTAGACACTAGATACCATAGGGATCGACCATTAGAACTCTTTTCACCACTTTGGAAGATTATTTGTGGAAGTGAAAAACTCAAAGGAAATTAATAAGGCTGGTTAGGCCAAATTAATAACCTGAGGAAAAAAAAACACTCAGTGAAAGGGGCTCCTCTAATGATGAAGTCCTAGGAAACTGACATATCTATGATCCATGCTGACTCATTACATTACTATCCCACACAGGGCAGTGGGAATTCCAATTACAAAAATAAGTGTTGAAGGCTAAAACTGCCTTGTAGAACCAACAAGTCTTCAACTTGGTAGCACCATCAGGTGCCTAACTTCATGGTACATGGATTTGACCCCCTAGTTGAAATAGGTGGTCAACAAAAGATAAATTGATATCCTATAGGATATGTTCTTGGTTGTTGACTTTGTTCTAGACAGGTTATCTTGTAAACTCCATGTAGGTTACCATGGAGATGTTGTTCTTGTTTCTTGTTATGAGCAGGTCATAGGTAATAGCTCTGAGAGGGAGCTATAATGATGGTTGTGGAAGGAAAAAATTTAGATGGTCTCTAGCTGAGACTTGGAGTAGACTATCCAGACATATAGTTGTACACATCCCTGTAATAAAGGATAAGAGGACGAAGTTGGATCCTTTAGGAAAGAAGGTTATACTTGTGAGACATCGAAGGCATATAGAGTCTACATCCATGGCCACAAGAAAATTGAGACTAGAAGATATGTACCTTCAATGAGGATGCAACCTAGAGTTACATATACATGTAATGATGTTACCATGATGAGGAGCCTGAAGCTCCTAGAGTTACAAATACATGTAATGATGTTGTACCAAAAGTGTATGTTCTAGAAGATCATGATATGGAAGAACGATAGAGACCTGCAAATCCACCCCGAGAGATGACTACAAATAAGAGAAGACCATCTTGGGATCGAGAGGTTATTCAGGATGTAGAGAAGTATGGTCCTCTAGACAGAACTTTAAGAGAAAGTAAGATACCACAACCATATTCTAGCTACATGGCATTGCTAAGTGATATCATTGATGCAGAGCCTACTTGTTATGAAGAGGTTGTTGAGAAGAAATTATGGAAGGATGTCATGATTGAGGATTACCAGTCCATTATGAAGAATGATGTTTGGCATGTGGTTCTGAGACCAAAAGAGAATACAATGGTGAGTTACATGTGGATCTAGAAGACAAATCATTGAGTTGATGGAAGTATCGAGAAATATAAGGAAAGGTTTGTGGCTCGTGGTTTCTCCCAGAAAGAAGAAATAGATTATGAGGAGATATTTTCTGCTATGGAGAGATACACTTCGATTAGACCTATAATTGCGATAGCTATAATAATGGAATGGAAGGTACATCAAATGGACATTAAGACAACTTGTCTTAATAGTGTAGTAGAAGAGGAAGTGTATGTGGAGCAACCACAAGGTTTCAAGACACATGAGAGGAAATCACATGTGTGCAAGTTGAAGAAAGACTTTTATGGATTGAAGCAAACACCCAAGGCATGGTATGGTAGAATTGACAACTTTCTGATGAGCTTTGGTTTTACCAAGAGTAAAGAGGATCCCAACCTTTACTACAAGGTTGAGGATAATGGACTAGTGATATTGTTGTTATATGTGGATGACTTGTTTCTAACATGGAACGAGAAACTCATCGTTGAGTGAAAGATAAATCTTGCATCAAAATTTGAGATGAAAGACCTTGGTATGATGCATTATTTCTTGGGTTTAGAGGTGTGGAAAAAATCACACGAGATTTTCCTTAACCAAGGAAAGTATACTGTAGAAATATTGAAGAGATTCGGGATGATGGATTGTAAATCCATGTCTACACCAATGGTAAAAAACCTGAATTTATTGAGTGATACATCTTCAGAGACAGTATATGCCACCATGTATAGAAAGATGATTGGTTCATTGATGTATTTGATGAACACAAGGCCAAATATATGTTTTGTGGTGAACACATTGAGTCAGTATATGGTTAAACCGAGTCGTGTTCACTTGATGGCATCAAAACACATATTGAGGTTCCTGAAAGGTACAGTTGAATATGTACTCATGTATGTTTTGGATCACGAGATAATATTGCAAGGCTATGTTGATTCAGATTGGGCCAGTAGGGTAACATATCAAAAGAGTACATTAGGATGTTGCTTTAGTTTGGGATCAACTATGATCTCGTGGCTCAGCATGAAACAAACTAGTGTGGCACTCAGTACGATCGAGGCATAATATATAGCAGCATGTTCATCTAGTTGCGAAGCTATGTGGCTTCTGAAGTTGCTTGCAAGGATGTTTGATCTCGAGTTTGAGGTGACTTGTACCTTCTGTGACAACCAAAGTTGCATAAAGTTGTCAGAGAACCCAGTGTTTCATGACAAATCAAAGCATATTGAGATCAAGTACCATTATATCTGAGACATGGTACAAAAGGTAGCAATGAAGCTCCAGTATGTTGCTACATATGAGAAGATAACCGATGTTTTGACCAAGCCTCTATCGAAGATAAAGTTTGAGTATTTCAGGGACAAGCTTGGCCTAGTCCAGAAGGACTTCCCTCGTAAGAGTGAGTGATGAGTTACAAATGTGATTCTAGGGGTAGTAGTATGCAGAGTGTGGGAGCAGTGGGTATTCATGAACACATTATTGACAGTGACACCAGTGAACATGACCTTGCACAGGGTCAACAGTGTGTCGAGCCTTCGGGGCTGGAATTTTCCTAGATTTTCAAGCTGGAGGGCCAACCATGAGTATAGTTGGATGTTTTTCCTAGCCCTAGGATAGATGGATAGTGTGTGCACACTATATCACCTAATCCTTGTGGTTAGATTCATATTCACTATAGACTGTATGCCTGGTGTGCCAACCAGAAGGGATAGTATTCTAAATTTTGTGTGAGCTAAACATGTTATCCCCATTTTGTGGGATAACTAAGGAGATTATGTCTCGAGGCCCTTAGGCTACATATATGGAGTGTCAAGAGACTACATGACTAGCAAAATCCTTTTGCATAGATGGAGACCCTTCTCACTGTCGCATAGGTCGTAGATTTTTAGATGGAATCCACCACACCAACTAGATTTCGAGAGGAAATGGGCCTTGCTCCATGAGGTACAAGTCAGGTATTATGGTAAGTGTCATTTCAATATTTGAGGCATTTGAGTATGTTGCATCTTAGACTACTTTAGATTTCATGACATATGCTTGGACATTATTCCTTTTGCCTTGCTTCACCTTGGTGGTTGACATTGTGCCCTCGTAAGTGGTCTTTCTTGGGGATGGTTTTTCTACTAGGAACTCCCTTGAAGATCCATTGTATCGTTCCTGACCATACTTACCACTTTCCATCATTGTTTCCTCCCATTTCCCCATCTCTTTGGATTTTAGGGAGTATTGACCAAAGAAGGGTTGTCCCTCATTCTATGGGAAGAAGGGGTTGAATTCCTAGAAGGATTGTTGTTGGGTAAATGATAAAATCCTATGTATAAACCTTCCATATGCTTTACCCAAGGATCCCCCAAGAAAGCAATGAAACACTTATTTTTAAAAAAATGGGGACCCACAAGAATAATGATTAATAATGCTTAAAGGGTTAGTTGGAGGATAGGAGGTCTCATCAAGAGTCGACCTATCATGATCATGGATATTTAGTGGTATGCCATTATCATCATATGGTCACCAAGATAGGGTAATGGATCTCAGTTGCATGGCTGAGAGAAAGGGGTTCTCATCACAAGCCATCCTTCTCATTTCCACTAGCCTTTAGGTTTGAATATGTTCAAGTTGCCTAGCTCTTGGTACTCCATGTCTAGGACCTGTGGGCCTCGAGACATGATCTCCTTAGTTATCTCTAGGCTAGGGGATAATATCTGGCTCCAACTTAGGGACATGTACTCATCGTAGAGCACATGAGAACCTCAAAATATTTGGTATGACCTGTGCCTGCTAAATCTCAACAAAGGATATTAGTAATCTTTAGGGTGGTGATATCACCCTTCATTCATATATGATAAAATAAACAAGTAAAATCTTCTTTAATCTAGCATATGATTATGAGCATACATATATACATAATGAATCAAGACAATATGAAAATGCAACTACAACTATGCTAACATGATATGCAAATGGTATATACAATAGATGCAAATTCCTACCTAGCTCTACTTACCTGTTAGTTGAATGTTAGGTGTATTCATATAACCAGTGAAACCATCCTAGCAATACCTCATAATACATTCCTTTATGCTTCATCATAAACCAAAACAATGACAATTCAAGCACAAAAATAGCATGAGTTATAGCATGCATCATATCATAGGAAGTCATATAGTCTAGCTCATGGAGGCGGGAGGGAGGGACAAAATTATGCCAAGTTACACTTCTAGGAAAGTGCTCAATCCATATCAGAAAAGGATCGTGAAAAATCAAAGGCTCAAAAGACTAACTCAAAGAGTCTGAAGGTTGGCTACCTTGGATGTCATCACATCCTGAAGTCTGGGAAGGGACTAGAAAAAACCTAAAGGATGACCAACAACTTCTTAGGGGAAGGTTGGAATACCAAGATAACAAATTTCTTCTTAAGGCATTCAACCTACCCTTGAATTATAAAAGAAGGCTTTGCCCTGGAGAAAACTTAAGACAAGGGACATGTTTCCCAACTACACCCTTAGTGACATAGTGAGGTAAAGTAATCGAAGGAGGCTGGAAAACCTTGTCACAAGTACCCTGCTCTAGGAAAGAAATATATTCACCCTTATCAAGATATGAGCACAACAATGGTTGATAGTCTTCTTCATGGAATAAATCCAAGTGCTCAAAGGAATATTCATCAAAATCCTCAAGGTATGACCGAAAATCATCAAGAGAACATAGAACTAGGTCACCCTTGGGTGCTTGGAAACATCTACAACTGCATCATCTCCTTGTTGCCAAATGTCAAAATTAGTAGTAACCTCATATGATAGTTGTAAGAGAAACATTTGGAAATGAAACTCAATGTCATAAATGGGATCCCCATCATACCCAATCACATCCCATTTATTCTTCCCAATGTGTATGAACTCATCCATATTATCAACCATGTCATTACATTTATCATAACATGAAGGGATTAAAACATCCAAGGGTTGTAATGTCCCCACTTTGGGACATCATTATATTACAAAGTGTTATGCTGACCAAAGTAGTCAGATGGGGGTGATAGTGAGTATAGGAGCTATTGAGGGGTTGTTTTGGGCCTGAATTGCATCGATCATCTTATTTCATCATCATGATCCATTTCGCACAACTTGGCTTTGGTTTCATGACATTTCGACGATTTCCGTAATTTTGAGTTATTATGGGCTATATGTTAATTAAATTCACTAAAAATGTCATATTAGGCATAATACTTGGAGGAACCTCTTAGTGTAATAGCTCATCAGAATATGGAGGAATAGCACTACAGGATAGGATGATGAGAAGTGGCTTTAAGTGGCTAGAGAAGCCATAAGGAGGGATAAATCACTTTTTAGAGGTAAAATGATTAATTAATTAATTAATAATAAAATAAAGTAAACAAGGTGAACAGGGAGGATAAAAAAGAGATAGGGGTCTCTATTCTCTCATTATGATGTTTATCAGTTTGATATATAGCCTCTTGCTAGTGAGCCCATGCACTTGGGGGTTTTGAGGGTTTTGACTTAACAAACCCTAGAGATCATCTCAGTGGTGAAAGATCCCACCCAACCCAGTCCAAGCTTGGTCACGGAGGTGAAATATTCCTCCCTCACCATTCTACATCAATTTATCCCAATTATAGGTGGAATCTACAACAATAGCAGGCTCAGAGAGAGAGAGAAAGACAGTGCACATTAGAGAAGGTTTCCAATAGAAGGGCACACTTGAGGAGAAAATGCCATTCGATTTGGAGTGGAGGAGTTTCAGAGGTCCACACCCGTTGGGATTTGATTATTGGGCCTAGGGCGCCTTCCTTATCCTTTTCGGAGGAGTTCTATCCAACATATCATTATTCATGAGCTAACACGAGTTCTACAAGAGGAGTGGTGCACTTATAGTAGAGATATCATTGGTTGGGAGGTATTTTAGTCGATCTATAGCTTAGAGACTCCTCATACCTTTTAGTCATCATATGATATACCTTATCATAGATTTTTACAGTGATTTGAGGCCATTAGAGAGGAGTTCGTACTTCTCTTGATCTATTCTAGCCAGGAAGTGTGCAGTGTGCCAGAGAGGGCATCATCTACAGCAGAGGGTATCAACTGGAATTCAGTATTATTTGGTATTTAGTCAGGAGAGGCTTTTGGGAGCCTAGATATCCATATTTATAGTGTATCTTGGAGCCTTCATCATCTGCACACTCCATTCTATTATATGTATTTCATATATGCTCCATTTTGTATGAGGTCATCTATATATGAATAATAAATAAGATTTGAGGTATTTTGGCTATTTCTTGTGTTGTTGATCTTGTATCTTGTTGAGTATATTCCATTTTTATATCTTCTTTGATTGTTGGTTTAAAATACCCATTAAACCATCATTATAAACCATAGTGCAACTCATGAGACTAAAATCAACAAAGTTTTTGATGAAACACCTCAACCAGAAAATAGATAAAAATAAATGAAAAACGCAATGTTCCTAGCATATTGGGTTGGGACATTACAACTCCTCTAACAATTCTTCACTTTATAAATAAAAAAATAAAGCATCTTCAAAATCTTGGAAAGGGAAATAACTTACCATATTCACTTATTGTTGTGCAAGAGCATCGAAGACTTGGATGACTTCATCAGATGAAAAAGAAAGCACTAATTCTTCGTCCTCATGACTTTCCCCTACATCTTTATCTTCATAATACAGAGGGTCTAACTTGTCCAAGGATTCCCTTTCTTCTTCACCCTTTTGAATCATAGAATAAGGTATCATCAAAAACCTGAGAAGGAAAGTGACTAACCTCATCCTCTTCTTTTTGTGCAGGAGGAATAGGATCTCATGTGGCTTTATTAGAGGGAGGAGCACACATTAATACTTCATCATCATGTTTGATATATTCAAGCTCTCTCTCTTCAACCAATTCTTCATTATCCTCGGTAGAAGCATGAGTAAATTCTTTCTCTTCCTCATGGGATTGGGAACGTTCATTAGGATCCCTCTCCTCAACCTCTTGTTGGTCGATGACTTTCTCCCTTCTTTCCTGGAATTTACGAAAAAACATCTCAAGGGAAACTAATCTCTCTAGACTAACAGTATTTGGGGTATCTTTGGGGTCATCAACATTGATTTCTGGAGTAAAGAGGTGTTCTTCCTTGAAAAAGGAGATATTTTCCTTGATTTTTATAGCCATGTGATAAGCTTCTTGGATTGTTATTGGCCCTTTTTTACTGAGGAGAAACCCTAATTTCACTAAGAGTGCATTGGTATAGAGGTAAACGAAGTACTTGTCTTTAGGACGATAGCTTCTAGGAATTTGTTGTAGCAAATTCTCAAACTTGGTATGGAATTATTTGAGAGTCTCGTTCTTAGTTTGTTTTGTTGAAATAATGTAACTCCAAAGTGTATTCTAATTATTATTGTTGTATTATTCATTATATCAATCCCCTATTGCGGATTGATCATGTCGGCTATTGTAAAATACCAAATCCCCTTTTGCGGATTGGTCAAAACATAGCTGTAATAGGCAGAATAAGAAGTCGTCCCTAGAATATATTAAAGAGGCCCCATAATATATTAAAGGTGGTTATAACCACCCAGATTGAGAAGTCGTCCCTGCCAATGAAAAGACACCTCCAAACATGCCAGAGTTTTATAAATAAGGAGGCTAGCGCCTAATTTAGACACACACTCACTTTTTCATTGAGGAGCAAGTTTCGGAGCTGCAGTTGGAGAAGAGAGAGAGAGAGAAAGAGGCACATTCTTGGGAGAGGACTTTCTGTATTTGTTTGAGTTATCTCTGGGCATTGTATTGGCTATCTATAATAAGGAAGTTTTTCTAGGTTTTCTCCCCCATGAGGTTTTCCCAGGATAAATGTTGTGTCTCTTGTGATTGTGTATTTCTCAGTGATCTTATCTTATGCTATTGTTATCTAGTGAAATGCAAAGAACTCTAATAATAGATTAAACCTTAACATGGTATCAGAGCTAAGCAGAAGAGAGCATATTTCACAAGAGAAAGTGAAAAACATCATTATTGTCATACATGCAAATTAGGGCCTTTTGTTGGTGAAGTATTTCAGCCCTAAAACCATCTAGAAAAGTGCACCCTTCCTCAAGGATCATTTTGGCATCCTCAGCACAAATTTTCAGTGGCTATATCTCTCAGAAAGTGAAACCCTAATTTTTACAAAGTACTAGAAAACCAGAATACCAGAAGTACCAGAGTACCAAAAAATCCATAAGCACCAGTCCATAAATCCGTTGGTCAAGTTTGAGGGGGAAAAAGTTGGATTTTTATAAATCTAACTGCACCAGCTTACTCGCCTCAACTCAGCGCATCTATCCCCTGGATCAGAATTTCAAAATTTGAAGTTTGAAAAATGAGGGTTTCCTCTTAAAACCCTAAGTTGTAGTTGCAGTTGCAGTCTCATAACCAGTTGTAGTATCAATTGCAGTTGCAGTCGTAGTACCAGTTGCAGTCACCCTTGAAGTTCTTAAGAGTTGGTGATCATTACCGCTGCTACTAGATCATGCCTCTACTTGCAAATGTCGTCAGAGGTATGTACTCACACATGTTTAAACAGTTAAGATTTAAAGGGTATTTGTAGGAGAAGGCATTTCTTTCCATAGATCCAAAAGGATATCAAGATCCAACACATTCAGAGGAATGATGCAACCCAGCTGTGATGATTCTGATATGCATCTATTTTTTATGACATTATTTTGATCAATGTTGCATGTTGTAGCTATGACCATCATTCTAACCTTTGGTCAAAATCTGAGTCAAGGTACTAGATGGATTAAAAGTTGAGATCATAGAGTTTATCCTCTAGCCCGACCTTCTGTCAATATAGCATATTGTCTTAGTACAGAAAACAGGTTGAAGAAAGCACTCATCATCTTGAGTGAAGGAGACTTGGAAGAAACACAAGCACACTCATTCTTGAGGACAAGGCGCCAGGTTTGATTAATCAAGTCGATAAGATTCAAAGGTACACATGACAGATTGATGGCTACCCCTTTAAAAGTAACCACTATAGTTGAGATAACAGTCTTTGTAAAGTACTATACTTGGTAGAATGTGAGCATATAGAAGTAATTACTTAATGTAATTATTTTCCTAATATAGCTAACACCATCTCTAGGAGAAACCTCGTGTGTTAGTTCCAGGTTGTCATGGAGGAATGTTCGATCACACCACTATAAGAGTGTTGACCTCATTTCGTAGTGTATCTCTTACTTTTGATCATTGCTTCAGACAAGCCACGAA
>JZKD02S2386140.1:22272-46490 GCA_000966675.3 Picea glauca
TGCTTGATGACACATGAAGAAATATTAATAATTGTTAAGAAGGTATAAAATTGTTTAAGCTTATATACAACTGATTCACCCCCCCCCTCTCAGTTGTATTAGTATTTCCAACATCCAATTCACCCACTGTCTGTCGAAACCAAAGGATTCGAGTATGGAGTGTAGGTATTTTCAGCTGACTCTATCGAAATATTTTGAAAGGTCAATTTTTATGAGCATACCTAGGATTTTTTTCGTCTTTAGAGAGTGGATCACCTCAAGAGAAAGGATAACAATGTCCATGATTTGTCTACCTTCCACATAGCTTGCTTGTTCTTTGGATATGACAAAAGGGAGGATCGGATTTAGGTGTGTGGTGATCACCTTTGTGATTATTTTGTAGATGACATTGCATAGGGCTATCATTCTGTACTACTTGCGATGAGTGACACGCTCCTCCTTCAAGATGAGAATGAGAAAAGTGGCATTGAGGGCAAAGAGTACATGGCCTGATGTTCTAGATTTCTCCACAACCTGTAAAACCTCTTCCCTGATTAAGTCCCAACAGTGATGGAAGAAGTCCATGGTGAAACCATCTGGGCCAGGCGCTTTCCTTGAGGGCATTTCCTTGACTACATGGTCCACCTCTTCTTGGGTAATAGGTCTCATTAAGGCTTTATTATTCTCTTGGGTGACCAATGAGGGTATATGTCTGGTTATTTTCTATATTGCTTCCTCCCTGTTCTCGTTGGTTTTCGTGAAAGTCTCTTTATAGTATGTGTTTAGCTCCTCAGCAATATGGGAGTGTTCTCTTATAGGGTTTCCTTGGGCTTCCTCTAGTTGGGTTATCTGATTGATGTATCTGCGGTGCACCATTTCTTGGTGGAAGAACTTTGTGTTCCTCTCACCCTCTTTGAGCCATTGAACTCTGGATTTCTGGTGCCCCATAATTTCTTCTTTCTTTTTTCTCTCTTCTAATTCCGCTTGAAGTTCCTCCTCTTCTTTCATTAAGTCTATGGTCCTAATTCCAGAGATGAATGATCGTTGCAAGGCTTCCAGTCTGTGTTCAATTTCCTGCATGCGTTGGAATATGTTCCCAAAGTTAGTTTTGTTCTAGAGCTTCAGGTGCTGCTTGAAATTTTTAAGGTGCTGCTGGAATTTGTACATGTAGGTCCCATGGTCTATTTAGGGCCGGGTCCACCAGGACTTTGCGAGCTGATGGAAATCAGGGTGAGAGAGACAAAATTTCTCAAAACAAAAGGGTTTGAGTTTGGGAGTGTCCCCCAAGTCCAGACATAATGCTATAGGCCAGTGGTCCAAGCCCGTTTTTGGTAGGATATTTGCTTCCATGGAAGGGTCCTCCTCTAGCATGGCTTCTGCTACCAGGAAGTGGTCTATATTGCATGCCACCTGCTAATGACCAGATCTTCGGTTGGACCAGGTAAATATGCCATTTCAAGTTTCAATATATAATAGATTTAACTGGTCAATGAGTGATTTGAACTTACCACTGTCTTGCTCCAGCATTTTGGTTCCGCCAGTTTTCTCCTCCAACATCAAGATCATGTTGAAGTCTCCTCCTAGGACCCAGTTAGGCATATTCAAAAGTGTTTTGATGTGATTTATTCTTTTCAGGATGATTTCTTTGTCATGTGCACTCTTGTTGGCAGCCAATTAACATGTTTCATTGTCTCATAAGCTGCCTACACCAATGTTTCACAAACATTGATTTTTCATCGCAATTTTCAAATGAACGACGATTTTATTCTTTGCGCCTTTCCACACGCCTATCTTCGCTAAGTCTTCAAGAGTGTAAGCATGAATATTTCTCCTTTCGAGGTCACATTTCAATTATTATCTGAACTGCCAATATCTTTTGTGTCATTATGCATATTACGCCCATCTTTTTGTTGATTTTTACATGATCGGGAATATCCTTTGATCGATTTTGATACTTCGATGGATTATATAACTCAGTTTTATTGAAGACATTTAGCCTTTGGATTCACATTTTATGATTTGCCTGAACATTGATTCATTGAATTACATGGGGGTCATGATTTATCTTTTGTAATCCTTATTGTTGATCCTTATCATAGCCCTTGGCATATCAATTTTATGTAATTTCAATTTGACACCTTAGTTAAACGTTTGATTAATACATTGGCGAATACATGATTTTGGGTTTTGAACTTCATGTCGGATGTTTGAACATTATGGTATAACACTCGCACGCATTGGTATACTCGTTGGGCATCCTTATGTCGATTGTGTGATTGGATTTCATTTGATTTTGCAATGCATTAGTATTTTGATTGGCTTCCCATTTGGCCTACTCAGCCTTTGGTTTCATAAGATACATGGATACATATCTTTTTAATATAATGCCTATGGCTACTGTTGTAACTATTGGTACGCTGGTTACATATATCGGCACATTGGTTAAGCTATGGATATCGGTGGTTACATTGGCATTTCAATTCAACTGTTGGTAGATTAAAAACTTTGGTATAACATTCATTGCGCATGCACTTACCATTGTTCATTGGTCAGCCAATAGATATAATTGTTGAGCTGTGTAATTGTTGAGTTGTGTTATAGGGGATATTACAGCTGTAAAACCCCTCCTTACCAGGAATTAAGCTATTCCTCACCTGCCACATGATGGTTTCCTCAGATTCATAAATCATATAGAGGTAACTTTGGTCATCTTTCAATATGGATTGACATTTTCAGAGCTAGAATTGGTGCATAAAGAGGAAGAAATTATGATATGGTTTTAAGTCCTTCCATAGTTGTTCGAGTGTTGTGTAAGATGAGTGCGAAGCCCAGGCTTGCCTTGCGCTTCTTTCATTGGGCCCAAGGGCAGCCCGGGTTCGAACCTATGACCTCAACCTATTGTGCCCTTCTGCAAATATTGAGCCGTGCGGGTCTTGATCGGTCGACATACAGCATTATGGAGAACATTGTTAAAACCCAATGATGTAATGTTTTAGATTCTTTGATCAATGAATAAAGAGACGAGGACATGTCTCCTAAGCTTCTTGATTTATTGCTTTGGATTTATACGAAGGAAAGGATGATTGAGGATAGCATTGCTTTGTTTTATAGAATGATTCATGTTGGGATTATGCCCAGTATCCAAAACTGCAACAGGGTTCTGAAGGTGCTCCGTGATTCGGATCGTATAGAGCAGGCCCGGAAAATATATCGACAGATGCTCGACAGAGGCATTTTTCCAAGTATTGTAACATTTAAAATGATGTTGGATGCTTTCTGTAAAGAGGGGAATGTGCAAGAGGCTCTGGATTTGTTGGTGGAGATGGAGGTGAAGGGATCTTCACCTAAATCATACTTCAGCTGTGCAAGTTAACAACGTCACATACAGAGAAGATCTGGATACCTCTCTTTATTTATACGACCTGTGAAAGTTTTTGGCGTTTCTAGGTTTTCCCATCTATACTTTTATTGCTGTTTGGAGGACTGTGCGAATTTAGAGACCGGATCTGAAAATTTCGGCTTGGATATAAACCCAAAATGATCTGCAACCAGGCTGAGAGGGCGTGGTTTCCCTGGATGACCTGGAGAGCAGATAATTCAATCGCTCCATATTTACTGGTAACTGGAGCTTCAAACCCTGTGGCTAATATCACAAGTGTGGATACATGCACAGGGACTCCAATATCTAAGGGTGTTTCAAGTCATATGACTGAATATGCAAATGCAGGTGGGCCTTCTTATTCAGAGACAGTGGGTCCTATGTCTGAGGGTATAATAGAAGCTCCAGGACCAATGGAAGAATTTGCAGTTAATAGTGTTAAAGTAATAAGTGAGGCTGTAGATGTGAAATTGGGTAATATGTTTGAGGTTTCAGAAGCATCAATATCTCTCCCATCCATTCAGCCTAATGTTGAACCAGATCCATGTTTTAGAGATATTACATTGCAAAACATTGAATCAGAAAAAATAATGAAAAAGTAAGCCTCAAGAAAGTCGTTTCAAATTTTTCTTTAGATCTGAAAGATGGAGAGGCATATGCTGTTCTGCTAAATACCCTTGCACCAGAGTGCTATAATCTTTCCCCTTTGGAATCCAAGGACCTCATGGAAAGGGCCAAATTGATTTTGTTGCAAGCAGAAGAAATCAATTGTAAAAGATATTTGAAGCCAAAAGACATTGTTGAGGGCTATACCAATTTGAACCTTGCTTTTGTTGCTCATATTTTCCACCAAGGGAAAGGATTATCATTGGATTCTAGCAAGGCATCTATTGCAGAGACCATGAAAGATGATGAAGTCTCTAGGGAGGAAAGAGCTTTCCACTTTTGGATGAACAGTCTTGGGACTGATACGTATATCAACAATTCCTTTGAAGATGTGAGGAATGGGTGGGTATTACTGGAGGTACTTGATAAGGTGATACCAGGGATAGTTAATTGGAAACTTGCCAACAAGCCTCCTATAAAGATGCCTTTCAAAAAAGTGGAAAATTGCAACCAGGTTATCAGGATCGGGAAGCAGCTAAAGTTTTCACTAGTGAATGTTGTGGGAAATGATTTTGTGCAAGGAAATAAAAAGCTTATTCTTGCATTCCTGTGGCAGTTAATGCGCCAAAATATTCTTCAGCTTCTCAAGAACCTGAGGCATCATTCTAATGGTAAAGAGATAAGGCATTTCAAGAGATTATTCAAGAAGAATCTGCAGAGCTACCAGGTGGATCATCATTGGAATTTCATTCAAGTCACAAAAGTGAAATGAAAGAAGGACACAACATCGTTTCAGGAACCTTTGGGGATGGATCTGCCTTTGAAATCACTGTGAATGATTATACACAGCAATTTGCCAATTTTGAGAATGATGTTGATGGATATGGATCAAGAGTTGTTCAAAAAATGCCAGCATGAAACAAAGGCAATACATATGCAAGAAAAGCATGAAATGACAGGGCAATGTTTGGAGGCAGTTGCTGCGTCAAAAAGCTTTGTTTTGTGGGTCTGTCAGTTGTGCACAGTTAAAGGAGACAGTGCCAATGGTTTGAATCAAAGCTAAGCATACTGAATGCAAAGAGATACGGTGGAAAAAAGTTGTCAACCTTACAACAGTCGCTGAAAAGCATAATGTTGAATGTGCAGAATCCAATTTCACTAATAAACATGAGAAATGCAGTGAAAAATCAAGGAATTTGGCAAATGTCGAGAAGCCTATCTCAAGGGCCATTCAATATCAAGGAACATTTTTTCCAATGCTGAAGCTGCTTTAATTCCCTACACTCAATTCTAGATAGATTTTGTTTATGAGTTGCAAAAGATTTATTTGATATTTGTTTTGATTAAATTAGATTCAATTAAGATTTGGTTTGTCCCAAATTAGCACAGCAGTTTTGTTGTGATTTAAATGATTTGATTTATTTCTAATTAGTAAATCAAATATTTGTTTTAATATATTTCTGTTAGTTTTAATTCATTTAAAACAGGTCTGTTCTCAAATTAGACCAGCTACAGAATCAACTGATTCTGTAGCTAGTCTATAGGAGCAGATTTTTACCATTTTTTTTAATAAAATATCCATCTAACTTGATTTTTTTTTGTCTATTACAGGTCAATTCGAATTTGCAATTGAGTGGTTGAGAAGTTAGAGGATATCTCAAGGAGTTTACTTGCATTTTATTTTCTTAGTTTAAGGGATTTTGGGATTATTCCCAGATTTTGTAAAATTGTTTACTATTATTCACAAGGATGTTTCACCTTGTGAGAAACCTATATAAACCTATGGTTTTGTAATAATAATGATCCTCAGTTGTGGGAGAACAAGGATATAGAATTCTGATTCAAACTGGAGCAAGAATTGGTGTTTTTTCATAGCTTTCGCTTTTCAATATATCGACACTTTGTTCCATGTTTTGTATATCAGCTTGTCTATGGTTTAGTATTGCTTTAGCTACCTAAATCAAATGCAGATGATATAATTTTATTTCTGTTATCTATATCTTGTTTCTTCCAAATAGATAAAAGACATAACAGTTGTTAGTTCAATTTGTGGATCATAGCTTTTCCTTCTTCATAAATCGAACTGTAATATATAAGTTTGTTGCATAATAGGTTTCCCCTTTTGCAGGAATTTATAATCAGAAAATTGTTATGATATTCTTTTATGTCTTGTTTGTCCTGTAACATACTTCAAGAAGCAGCATAGCTGATCGTTTACGAGAAGCATACGGATTAACTGGTGTGATTTTCCCTCCTCCAATCAACTTATAAGTCATCATACACAGGGCAGACTTGGAGCGTTTCCAGGTCAATTAGTATCTAGTTTACTGCTTTCATTAAGTAGTCTAATTTAGATGTAATCTTAGTTAGATTTATATTAGTTCTTTTAATTTCAGTAAATTATATTAAATTGTTTAATTCCAGTTAGTTTACTTTCTTATTCAAAATCATAAAATCAAAAAAGAGTTATCTTTGCTGTCTTGGGACAACAAGCAAATTAGTTTCACAGGTTTTATTCAAATCTGTAGATTGTTTGTAATGTATATTTGTGAATAAACTGTAATTAAATTAATAATTAGGTAGTTGATTTGAGTTATTATTTGAGTTATTAGTAGTTTGTAGGTAGTATAGTTAGAATGATTAGCATTTAGTATATTAGTTCATTATCTTTGTTTTATTAGTTTCTAGTTTCCTTTATTTTAGTTTAATTTCTTTTATTTAGTTAGTTAGTTAGTTTGTTTTATTTTGTTTTATTAGTTTTTAGTTTCCTTAGTTTAGATCACTTAGCTCAGATCAATTTTTCTCTTTGGTTTCCTTAAGAGACCTTAGAGCGGCCAACGGAGCCGTTAAACCTGCCAGGGTGGTCCATTCCAAATGGCTTGGGTTATTTAGACAACCCCGGACCGGTTCCACTCTCCCAGTTGACGGATGGACTGTTTCGCCCGTCAACAACTCTGCGGTCCATAAACATTTGTGATGGCTCCTTCCTTGTTTGACCCTGTTATCATGAAATATGTTGTGAGAATTCCTATGGTAGAAAAGGGCCAACTCATTGTGACGGTGTTGGGGTTCCATAAAATGTCTAATCCTTCAGATGCACCTGAGGAATCATAATGGATGAAGTCCCACCCTCGCCAGCTTCAGTGGAAGATGGTTTCATATTCTATTCCAACACATTTAGTTTCCTATAACAAGAGGACATCTAGGTTTTATGCCCGAATGAAGTCTCATAGGATCCTTCGTTTGGATCTGTCGTTGAGTCCTCTGATGTTCCAGGTGATTATATTCATCGTGATGATTATGGAGGGGGGTGGAGGTATCCCTCCGAGAGCCTGTGGATCTGTCCTAAGTTGAGCATGAGGTTCCTTGCCTCTTTGATGAGCTACTGGTCTGATTTACGCCCCCTCCTTTTGTTTTCTCGTGGTGTCTTCTTTGAGTCTATACACGAATCTGTGGCTATGCCCAGTCGTGTTGTAGATCCTACTTTGGAGTCTGTGAAATCTTTGTGGATTTTGTGGAGTTGTTCTACAGGAATGGTTTACAGATCCTTTCAATTGAGAGCTTCCTCAAGTTGTTAAAAATCTGTCCTCCAGATCTTGTTCATCCAGCTGCATCTGGGTGTCCCCATTTATCCCCATTTTGTCCCCTGGGATATCCTCTTTGTTTTGTGTCAAGGGGGGCTCAGCCTGGCTTTTCCCTTTCTCTTGATTTTTTGCTTTGTGTGGGTTTTGGATCTCTTCATATTCCGACAGCTGATTGAGGATGTCATAGGAGTTTTTGGTTGAAATCTTTGGAGTGGTGCCAGGATTCTGCTTCCTTGGTGGGTTTTTTTTTTCCAGCCTGTAACTGTGGTAAATCCATATTTTTATTTGTTGCCTCTAGCTTTGGGGCCTTGGGTATTCAAGGGGAAATCTCTAAAGAAGTGGCCATTCTCATGGCATTTTCTACAACGAAAGGGGATGTGTTCATAGTCATTTGTTTGGTTCCAATCCTCATCCCGATATTCCAGGGTAACATATCCAGGTAAGGCTCTTGAGATGTCCATGTAGACGCAGATTCAGGCATAGGAGGTGTATTTTCTTTTCTTTGTAGCTTCTGATGATTTCACATATCGCCCCACTGTATTCTCTATTCCCATAAGTATCCCTTCCATCTAGAATTCTCGAGGAAAGGAGTATAGTCAGATCCATATTGGATCCATTGTGAAGTCCTCCTTTTCTAGGCTGAAATGGTCTGTCCAGAATCATAGGAATAGCCCGACTGAGTTATAGAAATATGGCCCATTATCAAATATTTTGTCCTTGTATTCGAGGTTGTAGAAGATGATCATGAAAAAGACTTTGGAGCTGAGCCAAACCTTGTAGTCTCCTTTAGGGTTCCACCAGTCTTTGATCCACCATGTTAGGTCACGTTCATAGGGCCAAAGTCTTAGGAAATTGTCTATTAGGGCATGCTCCCGCATGAAATGGGTGTGCTTGCCTACCCTTGTCGAACTGATGAGATATCGGGGAGGTTTTTATGATTGCGGGATGTATTTTCCAGGTTCCCATCCATTGGATGCCTTTGGATGAGACGTGATTGGCTTCACATCAATTTATTTTCTGAGCCCATGTTCTTTTGTTAGGAGTTTCTCTCTTAGATGCGACAGTGACTCAAAGGTAGGCGTCTTTTCTCTTGTCCACACTCTATCATTGGTTGTTACATTGTTGTACGAGGGGGGTTTCCCCCCCCCCCTTCTGGACTCATCCTGTCTTTTAAGTCTCCAGGAACTGACTGTACCAATGCAGCGCAGGCGGCAGGCTTGACAACAGGTAAGTCAGTACATGCAACGATTTGCAGTAGAAATGGTAAATACTCGAGGTGAGTCACTTTTTACTTTGATTCAATTTTAATTTTATGTAAAGAGATTTAAATATTTTTTATTTTAAGTTTCATAAGTAAAAGTTGATTTGAGAGATAAACTCAATCCATAATAATAATTGTTACATATTTTTTCTCTTCTTTTCAATATGATCACTCCACCACCTATTCCAAAATCTCATCCTAGCAAGGGGAGGCCCTCCAAAATAACCCTAGAGATCCTTTACGATTATATGGAATCAGTAGAAAAAATAAGAGAAGAGAGAGATGCCAAAATCCAAATAGAGTTAGAAACATTAGAAAAAAGGAGTGAAGAAAGAGACATAAAACTCAAAATAGAGCTAGAGGCAATGATTGATAAAAAAATTAAAGATACCATTCAAACTCAAATAGAGGATAGATTCTTAGGGTTCAAGAGTGAATTGCAGACAATGAAGGATATAATTCAAGAAATGGAAAAACATAAACAATCAACCCAAGGAGGGGTTGAAGAAAATCACAAATTGAGAGATAGGATTAAAGAGCTAGAAGAAAAACTAACCAAGAATTTGACCCTTAGTAAAATGGAAAACAAATTGGATATCAAACCCATCAAAGAGGAAATGAATAAGCTAATTGAACTCGACCATGGGCACAAAAAAATATCCTTGAACCTCATAATTTTTGGTATAAAAGAACAATAATAGGAGGATACGCTAGCAATAGTAAAAGAAGAATTAAAAAATAAATCACAAATTGATACAACTTATCTCATAGAAGAAAAGAGGATAGGGAAAATAATAGATCACAAAGATAGGTAGATCCATGTCAAAGTAAGTTGTAATGACCATAAATATAGAATACTTAGTAAATCTTCGAGCTTAAAAGGGTCAGGAATATTTATAAATGAAGACCTCATTTCTGAAGACCAAGATGAATTAAGGAAGGAAGTTCAAAAGGTAAAAGAAGCCAGGAAAGAAGGAAAAAAGGCAGTAATTAGAAATCGAAAAGCTATTGTTAGGGATAGAGATGAGAAGGATAATAATAAATAGGAATTTGGGACACTCGGGATCCTTTTTTGGAATTGTCACTTCCATTGCAAAAAGGTCCTGTGATAAGTTGGATCCCGAGTGATATTGATATTATATGTCTAGCTAAAACTTTAGAGCATGAGGAGTCTAAGGTCCCTAACATGGAAGGATTTGTCTTGTGGTCAGCATGGAACAAAAAATCCCACCGTAAAGGGATAGGAGGCATATCTTGTTATATTAGAAAGAGCATTTCTCCTCACATTCAACTTCATAAGATTGACCATCTTAATTAATACATTTGGATAGAAATTTCATACACTAATGATAAGAAGATGTATATAGAAATTTTTTGTTTTGCACCTATTAATTCTACTTTTTATAAGAAAAATAATCTAGATAAAAATTGTCCCTATAATAATTTAGAACAAGATATTTATAATTTGAAAAATGAAGGTAATATCCTCCTACTAGGATACTTTAATGTTAGGACTGCAACCAAACAATCTACTCTTTTAAGTAATGACTCCAACCATAATCCTTTATGTCTAGATGAGGACCTTGTTTTATCTAATAGCTACAAAAGAAGCTATGAAGACCTAATTGAGAATTTGTTTGGTACTGAGTTGGTCAAGCTCTGCAGCTCTCAAGACCTAATAATTTGCAATGGAGTAATGAAGTGGCCAAACTCCAACCAGATGACCTTTATTCATGGGCTAGGTAGTAGTGTTGTAGATTATGTCTATATGATATCCTCGTTTCCAACCAAATAACAACTTTTGACCTTTTAAATGACCATGATCCTAACTATGATCATAAACCTTTAACCCTAGCTCTAAAATTTTCCATGCATAGGAGCACCATTGAAGAGAATTTTGATAATCAAAGGAATTTTCACTTTGACAAAAGTAAAGTTGACATTTTCTTAAAGGATTTAAATAGTGAATTAAACCTCCTAACTTATAAGGACAACATTGAATAACTCTATCATAATTTGACAACTACCCTTTCCACTTCTATTAACAAGTTCTCTATCAAGGTGTCCTATAAAAAGAATAATAGAACGACCAACCCTTGGTATGACAAAGAATGTAAAATTTCTAGGAAATCCATTAGGGATGCTTATAATGAGTCCTTAAAACTCGATAAGATCAATACGTACAAAGCCCTAATTAAAAGGAAAAAAAATACTAAATCAATAAAAGGAAAGTGCAACTTTCAGAACTATACAAGTTGGATCCTAAGAAGTTCTGGAGCCAAATTCTAAAACACAATACTAAAGCAAATAATAGGATTCCCTTAAGGGACTAGAATTCCTACCTTAAAAGTCTTTACGAGTTCCCTAATGCCATGGAAACCATTCTTATTTTCCCTACAAAGGAAGAAGTTTTTTCTTTAGATGACATAGAGTTCGGGGTTAAGCGGCTCGCAAATGGGAAAGCTAAGGACATTGAAGGCTACCAAGATGAAATTTTTAAAATCAGAGGGCCAATCCTTATCCCTCGCATACACAAGATCTTCAATTTAGCAGCCAAAAAGGGCTTCCCTGAACCCTGAACGCAAAGCCTCACTGTTCCTATTTTTAAAAATGGGGATAGAAACATTCCCTCTAATTATAGGACCATTATGATTAGCTCGATTTTAGCCAAGCTTTATGGAATTATTTTGGAAAAGAAGATTAGCCTTTGGCTAGAAAGTAACGGTAAAAGAGATAAAGGCCAGGATGGGTTTAGGAGATATCATTCAATTGTGGACCATCTTGTTACCTTTAGGATCATTGTAGAGGAGTTCTACAATACTAAAACCAATCTTTTTTGTTGTTTTGTTGACTTTAGAAAATCTTTTGACATGGTTCCTAGGAAAAACCTTTGGAATAGGTTGGAAGAGATAAAAGTTCCTCTCGAGTTGAGGGTTGTTGCAATAAGGATGTATGCGAACATTATTTCTAAGTTTAAAAACACTGAGGGATGGTCAAAAGAGATTAACTACAATATCATAATCAAACAAGGTTGTCCCTTGTCCCCTACCCTTTTTGGCATATACATTGACAAGTGAGAAGAATGCTTGGAAAAAGTAGGTTGTGTCGACCCTACTCTCACTAGTATAGGGGTAAATTCACGGAGGTGGGTAACACTTTCGTGACAATCTGATCTCCAAAATTCCGAAAAACATTGTTTCGACCGAACTAATATTATTTTTCAGCCGAAAGATACCTTTTTTCGAACGAACCCTGGAACATCAAATGGAATGGTACAAAGACGAAGCCCTCGATTTTCATGTAGCAATTTAGTCAAACGGATTTTTCCATCTAGAAATATATTTTCGGCCAAAAGATATTTAGGATGAAAAATTCTTTCGGCTGAAATATTATTTCGTCTGAACTATTCTTTCAAACGAGCTATACTTTCGGCCGAAAAACTATTTATATATTAAATGGACATCGTAAATGTAACGTTTTTCTCATCTCTTTGTGATTGTGATAGTGAGTGACTGTGAGTGATGTTGGCATGGATGTGGTGTTGGCATGGACGTCGTGTTGGTGGGTGCTCCTTCGGGTGATCGTGTTGTTGTGTTGGCAGGTGGTCGGGCGAGATGAGCTTCAGGTAAGCCCAAAATTCCATTTGTAATTTGTAATTTTTAATTTTATTTTTAATTTAAATTTTAAGTTAAATGGCGACCCTATAGCCAAGATGTGGCCATGCCAATGGCTTGGCCACAGGGCTGGGCCCCCATGGCCAAGTCACATTCCACTGGACTGTGACTTGGTCATGGGGGGGCAGCCCTGTGGGCACGCCAACGGCTTGGCCATAGGGCTGCCCCCCCCGCAGCCAATTCACAGTCCACTGGACTATGACTTGGCCACGGGGGGACAACCCCGTGGCCAGGCTATTGGGGACAATGATACAACAACATTTACAGTATAAGACCAGATATCTCATTGAGATGTAAGCCAATATTTTCAGCTTTCTATGCCAGATGAATTTAGAAAATGGATTTTCATCTGATTGAAAGATTATATTTTCAACTTCAATTATTAGTATAATTCCTACAACAATTCAACTACTTTTGTTTCCTTTGCCCAAAATGGCTTAAATTTTAGGAGTTTTCAATGTCGTCAAACACTTTTTGTTGAAGTTCTACTTATTTCTCCCTTTGTAATCTTTGTTTTGAGTCTTTGAACTCTGTTTGAGTTTAAATGCTTTTATTTTTAGAAGAAAATATATAGCAGTGTTTAGATATAACATATGCATTGTGCATATGTTATATTATATAGCATATGCACAGTGCATATCTTATATTATATAACATATGCACTGTGCATATGTTATATAATATAACATTTGCACAATTCATATGTTATATAATATAACATTATCCAATCTGTGATCAGATAAGAGTTCAACACTTAGTAAAGCAAGAATTCTTATGCACCAAGATTAAATGCATAACAAGTAGTTGTACAGTAAAAATGAATTCCAGGATTAGGAAGGTGTTTCATTATCCAAGGTGTGATTAGATAAGTCACTTTTGTTTTTAGAAGAAAATATATATTAGTGTTTAGATAATTTGATATACTGTCATTTTGAAAACAATTTTAATCTTTGTTTAGATGTCTTCTATTTTTGTAACATAGGATAAGTTCTGACAGTTAAAATGTCAATAAGTTTCTAGAGTTTTCTAAATCCATAATTCTGCACTTCTACCATTATTTTCATCTTCTTTGTATGCCCCTTTCAAAATATCACCAGTTTTGGAAAGTATTAGAATTAGAAATAATGACCAACTTTAGATAAAAACAATATTATTATTAAATATTTAACCCTTAACTCACTATAATATTTATCATATTTATCAAGAAGATCCCATGCAGTATCCTAGACAACCATCATATATGTTACACTATAACAAATAAACTATGCATGTTGGAAAATATGGAAAATATATTGGAAAATACATAAAATATATTGAATGATCGAATTTCAAAACAAAACATCCTAGAAAATCATTTTCTAGATCACAAAGATGTTGGATCATGTTGTCATTGATGCCAATGGTTTGATTGATTGATGACAAGTGAGTGATTGATGTCAAGTGATTGATTGATGTCAAATAATGATTGATTGATTTTTGTGAATGGATAGATGTCAAGTGGAATCATAGTCATATGATGTCATGCATAGATGAAGATGGATCAATGAGTTGTCATTGACATGATGCATTGTTGGATTGATGTAAAGATGAATCATTATTGTCTTATCATGGTTGATAAGGTGCAAAAATGGATGAACTCCAAAGTGGTCCCATTATGGTGAAATCCCTCACGGGAAGATGCATTATGAATGAGTTATCCTTGAAGTATGGTTATGCTTATATGTGGAATAATGAGATGAAGATTAGTGAATTTGTTAGTGGAATTATCCTATATGGATAGTTCTTGTCATTCCATTTTCGGTGGTATGTGGAATGTCACATAGCTCCTCACGGTTTGAGAATTATGGCCTTATGAAGTTGGAGGACCCCCATATGAAGGCTTGAATCCCCAAAAGGTCAAAGAAGTCAAAGCGCTTGAAAAGAAGAAATCATTATTTAAATGATAAAGTAAAGTGACAAAGTCAAGAAGGATTATTTAAATAATAAAGTGAAGTGAAAAAATCAAAGAATATTATTTAAATGATAAAGTGAGGTGACAAAGTCAAGGAGGAATATTTAAATGATAAAGTAATGAAGAACTTTCTATTTATGGAAAGTGGTTAATCATAAAATGAGGAAAATAGTTTGAGTGACCTAGAAGTGGGTTAAGTGACCTAGAATATGAAGAGTATAAATAAGAGGCAAGGGTCTCTTGTGAAATGTACATTTTGGGAGAATCTCTTGTGTATATTTTGTGTGTATATCTTGAGCATTGTTCAAGATCTATTCTGAGAAAGAGAGTGTGAGGAGGATCTCATGGACGCATAAAAGTTTCAGAAATGTCTGAGATCTTGACGAAAAAAGTCTCGGAGCTTCAAAAACCCTAGTTTCTGATGTATACGCGGGTTGTAATGGGCCAGAGCACGTACACATGTGGGTTGTATGAAGACAGGGCATGTACAGTGGATGAAGTCATGGAGATTAGTGTTTGAGCTGATGCCAAGCTCTTGAAGACTGAAACAGGTTCCGGATCTACAGTCTATGGGCTTAGATCTTCCACTAAGACTCTGGTATGGTTACATTATTATCTTGATGGATACTATTGGTTGTTGTGTGGTGAATGCCTAGGGAATTCTTGGTATGCAGTTGTGATGTGGTTTGTGTTGGCTGATAGAGTGAGAAACACTCTTCTGATTCAATACTAATATGATTTCTATAGTATGCTAATTTCTTATACATGTTTGAGTAACATTCATATTATATGGTTGAGAAGCATGAAATCTTGGATGTGTTGTGACTGGTTATGAGTCATACTGGATAGTAAGAGATGTAAGAGAATGATGAATTGATTGCAAAGGATATAAGTTGATCTTGAAAGAGAAAACCCTAAGACCTCAGATGTGATACGTAGGCTGTAGTATAGAATGACCATGTGCATACACTAGTTGTAGTGAGCCAAGGCACGTACATACGCGGGCTGCACTACTGACAGGTTGCGTACCTATTGCAGATTGATATCTGTTGAGGATTGTTGCCTCATCTCAGTTGGTGTTGGGGGTGTAAATCGAGTCTTTCATTATAGAGCTGGTTCTATTGTAGAGTTGTACTCTATTAAGTTGTTGTTGAAAAACCCCAAGGATTGTAGTCTGTAATAAAAATAAAATTGTACATACATCTTGTGTTCTGTGTGTTTCTCGTGGAGATGATTTGTTGATGATATATTGTTGATATATTTTCACATCTAACTGGTTATAAATGACAGCGATAAGTAATGAGTAAATGTTGAATGCTAACTAATGAGTTTTGTGTAAGAGGGAAGTTTTGGGAAAAAGAGCCCCACACTCATTCAGCCCCCCCCCCTCTAAGTGTGGTAGGTGTGTTCAACAAAAGACAATGTAATAATATCACCTAAACTACTCCGTTAGCATCATTATATACATTACCATTTTCAACCATTAATTTTGTGACAATTAAGACTCAATTGCATCTTCTTCAAAATATATACGCCATTAAAACTCACATTACCATTTGTAGAAATAGGCTTCATTACCACCATAAATTTTGTGAAAATTAAAAATCACTCAATTGCATATTCTTCAAAATATATATCCCATTAAAACTCACATTAATGTGTTTACAATAGGTTATGATGCACTTACATTTGAAATTATTTTCATGACTGCTCTCAATAAATGTGAATTTCCACCTTATATAACTATATTCTATCTAGATTTCTAACTCCAACTAAGCCTCACAAATATTACATTTTATCCACCTCATCTTAATTTATATTAGGAATATGAACAACCCTCATACCCATCCCATGTAACATGACAATAAAGGAATTAGTATAAAACCTCAATGACATAAACAATGCTAATGGGAAGTTTATAGATGGCATATAGTCCATGTTCATGCAAGACCTCCACCTCATCATGATTAAAACATGTTGATGTTATTAGTGGGTGTGTGAGGTTATGAAGATTAAACTCTTTGTTTTGGGGATTCTAATGCATTGCATTATATGTGGTCTTAGTGGATCCAATCATAAGGAACTTTTAAGGAATCTTAAAGAAATGTTCTAATGCGTTTTTTTAGTGGATCCAACCATAGGAAACTTTTAATGAATCTTAAAGAAATGTTATAAGGAATATATATGTGGTCTTAGTATATTCAACCATGTTCAAAGAGTACGAACATGCTATTGAGTTAATTTTGGGTAGTTATCCACTCAATGTTAGACTTTATTGCTTTCTATATTCTCAAAGGAGTGAGACAGAGTAAATGGATAAAGACATATTAGAAGTTGAAATCATGCATCTCAACAAGAATTTATTCTCTTCTCTAGTGATCTTAGTAAAAAAGAAGGATAAGTTGCAAAGGATGGTCCTAGACTATACGGAATTTAATAAATTTTTCTTCAAGATAAGTTTCTCATTCCTACCATTAATAAATTATTAACTTGTATTTGTAATCCCCTTGCTTGTTGTTTTTATGAATTGATTTCCCTTGGAGAACCTAACTTCTGATTTCAATGACTTCTATGTATTGGTTTTATTGATTATTATGAAAAGATTGTGGTTTTATCTTTTGTCCCTTATCCCTTTAGTCATCAGTCTGTGCCTGAGCAGTCGGCCAGGAGACGAATCGACAGTCGTCACTTCAGTGTTTAAAGGCCTATAGATTCAAATGCCCTACTTTTCTGTGCATGGATGATGAGGGAAGGATAAGAATTTTCCTTGTTGTCTATCCCTTACTTATATTTGAGTTGGTTGATTCATGGATGAATGTTTAGTCTTTGTGCCTTCTTATGAACAAGTAACTCTGTGGCTTGATCGATTAAAACTTAGATTTATCTCTCCTTTTTTAATTTCTTGAACTTGGGTACATCTCTGCATTTTTATTGATAAACTCTGCATTGTAAATGATAAACCTCTGAGTTGAATGAAAATCCATTGGCGAACCCAACTTATGATTTCAATGAATTCTTTGTGTGGGTTTTATTGATTATTATGAATAGATTGTGTTTTTATCTTTTGTCCCTTATCCCTTTAGTCATCTGTCCATGCCTGAGTAGTTGGTCAGGAGCCGAATCGACAGTCGTCACTTTGGTGTTTAAAGACCTATATATTCAAATGTCATGCTTTTCTATGCATGGATGATGAGTGAAGGATAATAATTTTCTCTGATGTATATCCCTTACTTATCTCTGAGTTGATTGATTAATGGCTGAATTTTTAGTCTTTGTGCCTTCTTATGAGCAAGTACCTTTGCATCTTTATTGATTAAAACTCTGATCTCTCTTTGCTTTTTTAATTGCTTGAACTTGGGTAAATCTCTGCGTTTTTATTGATAAAATCTGCATTGTGAATGATAAAGATCTGAGTTGAATGACAATCACTATGTTCTGGATTGATAAATCTTCGCCCACATTTTCGAACAAATTATCTCTATGATTTCCTGACATATTACCTATGCGTATTGTTTATTTATTCCTCTCTGCAAACACTTTAATACTCTTTGTGTTTTTAATAACACCTTTGCATTTTTGGTTATTTATTTCTCCCAATGAATTGACCTAATAATCTTAGTGTTTTGATGATCACCTCTGCTAAGTCACAGTCATTTCAAACATTTTGTATTTTATAAAAAATTCATAAAAATTACAAACTGTTCAAGTTTTTATTTCATATCTAGTCCTTTCCCGGACTCTTTTCATTTAGCATATTCCTATAATAATTTCAAATGAAAATCATATTAACCTTAATTTTTTATGTAAAAACATTTTATTGTTGTTCAAAACTCAAGAGGAAATATTCCTATCACCACAATACTTATTTGTGCAATTTCATGGATCCACATTCAATTGGTTGTCTTACTAACTTGGCCCACTTCTTCCTTGACATACCCATTGTGTGCATGATCCCAACCAACAATTTACAAGAATTATCAAATTCTTCTCTTCCTTTTTGTCACTCACCCTCTAGGCCCAGGCTCAGGCATCCCCTTCTCTTCTATATAGTCCCTTAAGTGATCTGTCTTTCCTTGCCAAGGATTTATTGCACAAAAATATTTTTTGAAACTTCACTGAGTCTTACAGTTGAGGCCTCCCTCTGACTTGCTCTGTCAAGGCATACCTATAGCTTGTATTACCACAACACAACATATTCTATGGTGATCATGACTTATCACATGGTTCTCATGTCACAGTGATATTTTTTTCCATGCTTTCCAGCTTGACAACCAATCATCTGTCCCTCCCGGAAAGAGATTCCATCTCACTTGTATTCACATGTATACAGTAATTCATGAGATATTATCATCATTTTCTCGTTAAAATTTTCTTCCAAATATGTTAACCACATATTTCTAATTTCACATTTTCATTTTTCATATCTGTTCCACACATGAAACAGATTCCACTTGTATGAGACTTCCTTCTCATAACCATTTGGCTCTTTCATAACCAGCAGGCATTGGTCTTTGTTATGGACTAATTTTACTTCCATATCTGAGACCTTCTTCCTGCAATTCAATCTTCACATTGCCAAACAAACTGCCATTTTCTCATGCGCATCTATAATTTCATCAAGCACACTTGCAATGGCTTCCAATTAATTTTAGAACTATGCATACTAATAATTAAATAATTTTTATCTATTCAATAATACAGTGCAATGGAAAATATCATTCCTTACACATGCATCATTTCAACATAGAAAACTTTTCCAAATGAAATTCAACATTAAATGAATTTAATCATTGTGCCCATGCCCATGACCACATTCACACACAATGCACCCTTGCATTGATTTTAAATTATTACTTTTTCATTTTAGGCATTCTTTCCATGATGTGATGGGTTGTATCCAAAATTTCTCACTTGGATTCCCTGTCCATATTCATTATTACAACAAGGTTGTCCCTCCTACTATGATTTGATCATAGCCTCAAATCAGCACACATCAAACTAAAATTTTCACACGAAAGAATTCAATCATTTTCTTTTCAGTGGTAGTCAGGGTGCCAACATTTACAACCACCAAATTTCTCTCTTTACCATTCTTTAACTTTGGTAGAATATTGGAAGATCCTTCTTCCATAATGGGAATTCCATTACCTTCCCTCTCATTTTCTTAATTCATTCAGTCAATGAGCTTCTCATGAGAACTATTTTTCCCAATCATTCCCGATTGGTCAAAGTATTCATGATACTTTGTTCATGAATTTTCTTACAAGGATATCAATCATCCTTGGCTGCTAGAGGATCCTCCCTCTATCCTTCAAGTTCTTCTTTCCCGAATCATACAATTCTTGGGTATCAATGGAATACAACATCCACTCAAAATCACATGCATATCATTAAGATAATAAAATATCTCATAAGGGATTCTTACCCAATCCCTTCATTCCATATGCCATGATGGTATGAAAAATATTTATACCTATTCTGGCTGCCAACACCCTCTCTGATATTACCTCATTAGTGGTGCTTCATGGGCCTCTAAAAGTCCCTTCATCAATATTTCAACAACAACCTTCTTGCAATTGTCCTCTACCTAAGGTTGTCCATCATTAGCAATTTTCTTCCCCATAATATCCAATTTATTTCTACACATGACATACATCATCACATTCATAATTTCATTAGTTGTCATGTTAAATAAAAATACATGTACCATTATTCTAAATCAACAAAAAATTTAGATATGTCCTAGCATATCTATATGCACTCCATTACATTACCTCAATATTTTTCTGAGTGCAAACATGGAATATTTTAATTGTCTTTATAATCATGCAACTATCAACATTCTCATGCCAAAACACTTACATACATCAACATATTAGTTTCTCATTCCATAGAAACACCATAAATGACAAGAAATGAGTCAAGGGACTCTTCCCTTTTTTCCAACTCCTTCTACACATCCCAGGACTTTCAATCCAACTGACTTATTCCAAGGCCTCATTTCCTCTACTTAGCATGGCTCAACCAAGACTATTAATTTAAACATACTTATTGGTTTATTTTCTTTTTACCAATTGTACATGTTTTCACGACTATTATTTTAAGTCTTACAACTTTGTTAAGAAACTTAGATTTTTAAAATGAGAAAAGTATTCCTCCTCCTTTCCTACTTATTTTCTTCTACAATATATCCCTTTTGGGATTTCTTGCTCTATTCCTTGAGCAATTTCATCCAAGTTTCATCTTGACCTTCTATAGTAATTCAACATGCTACAACAACAAGATTTTTGTTCACAATGAATTATGAACCTGTTCATTTTGCACATTACCATTAGAAATCAAAATGATCAACATTTATTTGCATAGTTTTCACTCATGCATGATATTTCAAAATGTAATCCAAGATTCTTGTACAAATAGACTTTGTAGTCTATTGTCTAATTTTCCAATAGTAATTAAGATTATGAATATATTCTCTTGATAGAGTTCTCACACAATTCCTCCACATGGAACTGTCTCATCATGAAACTTCCTTGTTGCATACCCATTACTTTTTGAGATGACCTCAACCTCGAGTCAGCCTCATCTTTTTCATTTCATATTCTTTCACAATAGGTCATAAGGAATATAATCTTGCATTCTTATTAAGCATTTCATATTTACATTTAAATAATAACTCTTATGTTAACAATTTTATTTCAAGATGTGATTTCATGCACTTAATCACATGCATTAGCATGTTGTGTATGTCCACCACCAACACACTCTACAATTTCATATCCATATTTTGTTTAAAGTTATTTAACTCATGATTTTCTCATGAGATTCTCAAAGGCATTCTCACATTGCCTTCGATCTTAATCTACAGAGAAGCCTTGCTCATTTTCCTTTCAACATTTCATATTATCTCTTTCTCTGATAAGTGGCATACCTCCTCAAGTTATTATTTAAACCGAATAGTTCAGACCCTTCTACATAGGTCCACGCATGAAACCATGGTATTATCCAATACATGAAAGTAAAAGTCTTGCCTCACATTTCACTTAGTCAGGAAATATTACTATGCCTTTTTAGCATATATATATATATATATATATATATATATATATATATATATATATATATATATATATATATATCCCGCGTGTTCATCCCTTGCACATATTTGTATCATTCATTCATATTTGTTTGGTCTTAATATCATCCTTCACATCGGGAAACCTTATAATGCATTGAATCCATGCACTCAAGCATATATAAACATAGATAAATATTCATCATGCAATTTCACTACTTGCACATTTTTTCATGTCATTCACACACATGGACATTTCAAACTTCCAAATCCTTCTCAGAGAGATCTTACATCCATTCTTATGAAAAGTATCATAGGAGTACTCAACACTATATTTATCTCTCAATTGAGAGCTTACAATCATTCACATGGAAACACCCAACAAGAATTCACTCTTTCCCTTTTGCTATAAAAGCATTCAAATTCATAAATACAAACTAGGTAATCTCAACATTACCTAAGGAAGCAAGTTATAAATTCCAACTTTTATTATGCCTCGATCCATCCTTGGTCAATGAGACCTTTATCAAGAGAATTCGTTATTAATATTACTCCATATGTTATTTGAGAATATGTAGGCATACCCTCATGGCTATCATCCACATCAGGATGTTAATCTAACCCATCGGTCTTCTGAAAATGCCCAAGCATTTCTCTACCATAAACTAGATCAAATCCTTCGTTGATCTATTAAAACTTTAAGCTCATATGGTTATATTCAAACATCATCATCATCTGTTTACTTAGGCTACTATTATCATATCACCACTATCCATGTGATCTAACACCATGTTTCACATCAAATAATAGACTATATCAAGTCTATATGCATGTTATATGCATGCTCAATATTTACCATATGCATTCCCACATATCCTCGTGCACTAAGAATTTTACCCAACAGGCCTAGAGTGTAGACGTATTCCAACTATTTACCTTTTCATTCACTTGCATAGGCAAGTTTCTAGGTCAATAGATATATAAACTCTCTTTAGTACGATCACGATCTCATAAACTAGCTGATAAAATCAATCCATTTCACCTCTTTTATGAGGAACATAAACAATCCAAAGAAATTCTTTTTATTTTCTTAGTTGGGCTATTTCAACAAAAATTTTCATTCATTACAGGTCAAATATACTAACCTTGTCCATTTTCTATCAGTCCTATGATCATGAGGAATTTCATATACAAGGTTTAATATTTTATTAAATCAGTAATTATTACTACTAAGGATTCTATCAATATTCCATAAGGGTCTTAACCCTCATATAATCAGCCATATTAATTGCAAGAGACTCTTCCCTCCCTAGAAGATATACAATATTATACTTAACAAAAAAACTCAACTCATGTCCCCTGTCTGGGCTCATGCAGATTCATAACATAATTAATGCCACCTCTTCCATTCACATTCAGTTCTTACCATTAATTCCTATCAACATATTCCTACTCTTGTAAGAGTAGTTATCAATTTGAAAAAGGGACAATGTAATTCCTCTACTAAAATTCAGTAAGAATTTCCAAGGCACAGTTTCAATCTGTAGTCCTTCTCCTCAGGGAGTTAATGCAGATAATTAACAATCATTTAAAGGTAGAAACACCTTTCAACAGGATCATCTTTGTTTTATTATACCAGTCCTTTGACTGATCTTTGTCCCATCCAGGCCTACTGTTGTATCCTACTCTGATACCACTTTGTAACACACCCAACCCCATAAGTACCCTTTTAATGGATGGGGTACTAAATTTTTTTTTCTTATTAGACATATCAGGGTCTGTTCTTGAGGTACCAACATCTCTTTCTCATAAATATATTTCCAATGACTATAAGTATGCAAAAATCTGATCTCAGAGTCAAAATTTATGGCCTCCAAAGGTTCTTTGGTCTCCAATGGCCAAGACCACCTCATATTGATCCGAAATTGGATCCAGAAGCCTGACAGGGCTTGAAAAATGCTCAAAAATGAAAGTGCTCAGAATCCGACGAAACTAGTGCCATTGCATCTGTCTCGTCTTCTTTATTCTGGTGGTATATTTACTTTGTCAAACGGGCTTCGTATGCGAAAGTTATCGCATTTTGATTGGAAGCCCAAACAGGTAAAAAGTCAAAGGTCAACTAGTCAAAAAGTCAATGTTGATGTCAGCATGATGACTGTGTAGGAGATGACGTGGCACTCTCTGGCTGATGGTGATTGGGCAGGTTCACTGACAAGGTAGACATGTGGCAGGCAACTGGACCAGTCAATAGCTAACAAGTGGCATTAATCCGTCAAATGGGGAGATGCCACGTGGCCCAGTCATGGGCAGCCATGTGGCACCCAGTCATTAGTTGAAGTGGCATGTTTCAAAAATTGTTTTGGGGTCCATGGGATTTGAACCCACGACCACCACCAAGCCCAACAACTTAAGAAATGGTTCTTTACCAATGCGCCACATTATTTCTTATGTTATAAAACCCACAATATTAAATATATTGTATGGTATTATGCCGCATAAAGGAGAGGGTTGGGGGATAAGCCCCAGCCCGTGGTCGTGTAAACCCCCATATGACTGGGATTAAAGGGGCACATGCCATTGGAGGGGGCTTCACTCATATTATAGTTAGAAAGTGGGTTTATAACCAATTTTTTTGGGTTTTAATTATTGTTTAGCCCATTTTTAATGTATTTACTCCATTTTTGGGAGTTATTGGGTAGTTTTGGAGCC
>JZKD02S2386140.1:64366-83866 GCA_000966675.3 Picea glauca
ACCAACATCATCAACTATACACCTCATGTATGTGCCAACTCATCAACTACTTGTCTCAACCATGTAACCAACATGTACCTCAACCAAAATCCCTCATCAATTTCATCATCCAAATTTGATGTGTAACTATGTAATAGACCTGGTGTATATGATCACATACCTACAAACATTCCTAAACTTTAAAAACAAGAGACTAGCATTTTCATCAAACTTTACTTTAGTCTCACATGACTAATTTTGGATTAGTCAACAACCCTAACTTGAAATAATAATAACTATGTACCTGTAATGAATAAAAATATGAAAATAGTACTCAATGTTCTTCAGTGTCTTTTATACAATACCTCCAGGTTTCACGGCTTGGAACCTCTCAGAAAAAGAGTTATAGTAAAAATGTCATACCTTGTTGAATTCTACCTTATTCTAGAGAGAAAACTTGTAGAGAATTCTCCACATAGAATATTTTTTGTATGGATCTAAAAATGGTACAAAGAATACTAAATATGGTACTCTAACCAATACATTTGGTCTTACCAAATTTGGATCTGTTATGAATAATTTATGACGTTTTTACTTGAAACACTTGTTTTAGACTAGTTTCAGGACTAGCCACAAACCCTATTTTCCATGAAGTGTAACTCCAAAAATACAACAACACACAAGTTGAAATTTTTATCATAGCTACTTGGCTATGTTTCCTCAACTTCCTCCAGATTTCGTAGTCTGAATCTTTCTAGAAAAAAAGTTATTGCAGAAATGGTGAGATGACATGTAAATAACATACCTTAGAAAGCATCATCAAAAGAATTTATCCTCCCTTGAATCTTGGCCTTGTTTACTTCACCTTCCATCAAAAATTCGCCTTAGATATATTTTGGTTACATAATTCACTTGTAGATATTCAATATGCTCAAGTGTGATTAAAATGAGAGACCCTTTCCTCTTATTTATACTTTTATGTACCTTCCTTAAGGGGTTACCTTCTAACGATCTTAAACCACTTTCCTTATTTTAGGGCTAACCCACTTTTAACCACTTGTCCACTTAGTAATTTCTCCATTAACTTTATTATTTAAATAATTTATTTTGTATCCACTTTGACATATAGTACACTCATCACTTCACTTTCTTATTTAAATAATTTCTTCTTTGCAACCACTTTGACTTCTTTGACTTTTGGGGGCTTCTAGATGACTCATGAGGGTTCTCCAACTTCACATGGCCATAAATATATAACTGTGAGGAGTTATGTGACGTTCAACACACCACCAGAAATGGCACGACATGTACTATCCATCTAGAATATTATTATCTTAAAATATATTAAAACTCATACCATTATACATCAAACAAACTTGGGTCCATTACCCAAACCTTTGTGCTATGGAATTTGTTATCGCACTTTCTTCAAGGGTTGACATCAATGAAAACCAACCCAAATAATCAACATAGCTAACAACAATAGTACATGTAGTGAAGGAAACCCTCCATAAATTTGTTGAGGCATGGATGAGCACGACACAATAGGCCTAAGTGGCTCAGGACAAGCGACATATGAGTGTTGGGGGCATGTTGGGAAGGAATTTAGGGAAATGGAACAGTGAAAAGAGGCGAGGAATAGGGAAAAGGTGCAAGATCAAGAATATCAAGAATATCAAGAAGACCAACAAGATCAAGAAAGAAGAGAGAGGAAAGAGGACAAGATGAGAGAAAAGAAAGAACATCTAGCACAAAATCCAGGAAAACCATTTGAGCATAACCTATATCCAGTGCATAATGAGTTGTCTCCAATCGAGAATGAGTCATAACCAACTCATTATGAGATGTAAAAACACCCTGATAAAATGGCATAAATATGTCAAATATCCTCAAAGTTTGGGGTTGTTAATGTTGTTGTTGTTGTTGGTGGTGGTGGTGGTGGTGGTGGTGTTTTTTTGTTGTTGTGGTTAAAGTTTGTGAGGTCTAGAAAGAGAGAGAGGTTCATAGAGTAGAGAAGTGTAAAGAAACTACAACTATGAATAATATTATATCCTAGGCATCCATTGTAGCGTAGAGTGCAATCAGGTACTTAAATCTAATAAAAAATCCAATATTTTGTGGGTGTAGCCCGAAGGAGGTAAACCACGATAACTCTATGTATAAATTTTTTGTTGGATGAGTGTTCATGTTTGTATTGTGTCAAATATTGTCTTTAATATGGATGAATGTTTATCTTTGTTGATATTGTTGATATACTAATGAACAATAGCCATAATCATATGATTAACCACTAAACAACATGAATATGGAATTAGATGCATATATAATTAAGTAACAAGTTCAGATTAACAAGGATCTAGTGCATGAAAGGATCATGTAGGTATGACAGAGTGTGTTTTCGATATTTCCATCACCACTGCAGAATCTTGGTTCCTGTAGTTCCCATAAGGATACCTCGAGTGAGACTTCACCTACTTATAGGTGATGCCGAAAGGGCCAGTGTCTGTAGGTTTTTGTTGGACTAAGTGACTTGAGCCCAGGGTTTTGAACCTACTTGTGTGCACACTAACAACAACCATATATGTTAAGGTTCTCATGTGATCTATGGTGATCACATGTCCCCATATTGGATCCAGATGTTTCCCCCCACTCATAGGGGTAACTAGAAGAGATCATGTCTCATGGACCATAAAGAATATAGTGATCCCGACCATGATGATGATCATGATGTCCACAAATAGCATCCCAACACCCCCTCCCTTATATTTCCTCTTATACTTCATATCATTCAAGCCCATCACATCTAATCAACTTAGTGTATGGGAGATGGTAAGCCAGTGTCACCATCAGGTATGTTAGTCTTTATTTCATGCAAAGTGTCATGCTTAATATACTAGGCATGTAGATGAGGAACATTGGTTGAAGTTGGATAATGGATCACTACCTCAAGAAGTTATTTATGTTTCATTTTTTCACCTTGGTAGCCAAAATCTATGCCTTAGTACCTTGTTGTCACCTCCTAGGGAAAAGGGGTACTATTGAGGGGTCCTCACAAGGGTAATGCTTAATTTCCCCACCATAATTAACACTTTCCATCCTAGATCCTGTTGCAGTTTAGTAAACTTCGATAAGGGGTCATGGTCCATTCTCTCATGAGAAGAGAGTTTGAAGGCATAGAGGTTGATTTCACTTTCTAAGAAAAAGAAAATTAAATAAATAATAATTATAAAGAAAGAAAAAACTAATAGAAAAGGAATCTCAAAATCCATTCCAAACATGAGCTCTACCCTTTCCGTGTTCACCCTAGTTCCAAAGCAGTGATGTTATAGCTCAAACACTTATAAAGAGGACTTGAAAATATGATAAGAGGACAACTAAAAATGTGGATTAAGGGGTTTGGAAGAACGTAGTCTTATAAAGTGGTAACTCAAGAGAAATTTCACCCTCCACAAAGGAACTCATAGAAATGGACTCAATGACACCATAATCCATGAAGTAACCCTGATCCATATCACTATCACACTTACTCTTGAAGGGTTCTTTTATTTCACTACTTCCCCCAGGATACGTTCCTCTACTTGGTATTTTCTTTCACTTTTTTGGTTGGCACACCTAATAGGTTTAGATGAAGGTCCTCCCATATTAAAACTTGCCAACTTAGATAAATTCCTAAGCTAGTGTTAAATTTTAAGGGGATACTAATTTGAAGTTTTCAAGTGGCTTGTATCTTAAGTAACATCTTACTTTGCGTTATTTAAGGACTAGTAAATCTTATGAATATTGGATTTAGTTGATTTCATATTTTGTTTTGATTTGGATGCCCTTGGAATGGTTCTTTGAAGGATTCCCTAGTCTTTCACACAAGGCGTTGTGCCTTTATTGTAGGATTGTCACATGTGATGCAAAGAAGTGAGTCACCCAGTGACTTGACACATTCAGGTAGTGGATCTCACATCTTCACGACCTTAGATGATCGATAGATGGGCTTTATTTTGACATATTGGGTCATGGTGGCATACAAAATGGCTAGAATCCCACATTCTAGGAATTGTACCCTAGGGAATATTACTCATTGGATGGAGAATGTTGCATTGGTGGATAGTTGGATGCCTTGCAAAGATGAGATGCACTATTTTCCACCTTGAATGTTGTTCCTTACACCTTAGATGTTGATCTAGATTTTATGAGTAGAACAAAATGGCTAAAGATTATTAACAAGTGCATAACAAAAAATAATAGAGATACAATAAAATTGGTTTTCTATTCAATAAGGAAATAAGCTGAAACTATAAAATGCAGCGGAAACAAGCTTGTTGGAATGGTGGCGGCTTATCTCTGAGAAGACATGTGACGACTGCGCTCATTCACAAGAAGATGATTACATTGAGGCTCTGAAGGCCTTTTTACAATAAACAGGAATTCCAAAAACCCTAGACATCCAAAAACCTAACCCTAGGATATTAAGCGCCAAAAGTCATGTGGGCCCCATCTGGGTAAGTTAGTACATCAACTTCCTGGGGTCGTAACTTTTGCATATGATATCTATTTTAGGCGTATGATAGCCCGTTGTAAAGGTATAGTAGAGGAGATTCATTTTGGGGACTCAATTATGCCTTTGGTTATCATTAATAATCTCGATCCAGAAAAACCTTCATTTAGGCCCTCAAAATGGCCCCAGAAGTTAAAACTACTAAAAATAGTAAATTGCCAAAAAACTGTTTTGAGCCAGTTGGAAAAGGTGGGTGGCCACCGATATCCACCTGGACCAATCCTCCATCCTTAGGAATAAATGGTCTCCATTGCGTTGATTTCCCCCATCAGATGAGGGAATTTCTGCTGAATTTGGCCCCAGGTGAGCCACTTGCCTTGGTGCAGGAGTTGCCCTGCTTTGATGACTCAATAAAGTTGGATCCTTTGTTGTCGAGTGGCCTTGATATGTGTGTCCACAATATGATCATTGGATTCATGTTGTATGCATTCGGGGTTGATCTCTATTGGTGTCAGTTGTTCTACTACGTCTGAGGTGTCCAATAATGGTGGTAAATAAGGGCGAGGGAGATCCATGTTGAACACTAGATGCAGGCCAATGAAAGGATGAATGTTGAGCTCAAAAGAATTATCCCCCATGGCCTTAGTGATGGTGTAAGGCCCATAATGGAGTGGGTGGAGCTTCTGATGGGGTCCTGTAAGGTGTTCTTTCTACAAGTGCAACCAAAATTTTTCACCCACCTAAAACTTATGTGGCACCCGATGTTGATCATGGCATTGCTTGTACTTTTCATTGGACTTCTGTAGAATATCCTGAACCTATTGGTGGATGTTTTGGAACTTCTCAATGAACCGGGTATCTTTGTCAACTTCATTTGGAGCAGGAGATGAGTTGGTCGAGGTGACTGGAAGGGGAAGTGAAACATCTATGGGACCCAATGGTTGGAATCCCAACCCCACCTGAAAGGGATTGTGGCCAGTTGAGCTATGCAGGGCTCAGTTATAGATATGATGGACATAGGGAAGGCTCTCATCCCATGTGCGAGGGTTGTTTGAATTATACATGCGAAGGATATGCACAATCATTTGATTTATGACCTCAGTTTTGCCATTTGTTTGGGGGTGGAAGGTCGTGGATTTGGTGAGCTTGGTGTCTAGCATTGACTAGAGGCTCGACCAAAATGTGCTGAGAAATTGATTGTCTTGATCTGAGATAATAGTTTGTGGGATTCCAAAATGTACCCATACTCGTTCAAAGAAGAGCTTGGCAGTGTCCTTTGTTGTGATGTTCTTCTTGCAGGCAACCAGAATCACCAAATTAGAAAAGCAATCAACAAGCACAAAAACACAGTCATTTCCCCGCTTGGTGAATGGGAGTCCCGACATGTAGTCTGTTAAGATGGATTCCCATGGCCTATCAGGAGTATAAAGAGGGGTGTACAGGCCCTGTTTCTTAGTGGTTGGTTTGGAAGTAGTGTAGGCAGTGTAGGACCCGATATACTTGTTGACCTCCTGTCAAATTTTCAGCCAGTAGAAATGTTTCTGTAGCATTTCCACTATCTTTTCGACGTCGAAGTGTCCTGCCACCCGACTGTAGTGGGATTCTCATATCATATTTTTTCTCTCTCTTGATGGAACACATATATGGCCCAGACGACACAAAAACCCATCCCGAAGATGGAAATTATCGACCACTGCATTTTCACCCAACATTTGGTAGGTGGTGGTGAAGTCTAAGTCTGTCTCATAGAGTTGGGGCCATCCAGAGGTCTCATGGCCATAGGAGTCTAGCACTGTGGTGAGTGTCGTGACTGGTGGTCTACTGAGGCAATCAACGACACGATTGGTGCTTCCTGTTTTATACTTGATGTTGAGGTGGAATTGCTACAAGTATGTGGACCACTTTTGATGGTGAAAATTCTACAATTTTCCTTATGTCTGTGTGAACTGCAGTAGCTTATGATTAGTGTGGATGACTGCCTCCTTTCCAAGAATGTAATGTCTCCACTAGCAGTAGGATTGCACAATGGATTACATTTATTTGTTGTAAGTAGGGTACTTATGGACAACATCTGATAGTGTCTCACTATGATAGACCATGGGGTGGTCGTGTTGAGTGAGAACGGTGCCCACCGCATAGTCTGAAGCATCTGTCTCGATCTCAAGGGGTTGTTGCAGGTCTGGTAGTGAAATTATTGCGGCTGAGCACAAGCATTGCTTCAAATCATTGAACGCTTGTTGTTGGGACCATCCCCACACAAATTTCGCCTTACCACCACCCCTGGTTATTTGGCTGAATGCCCATGAAATATGGGAGAATCCCAACATGAACCTGCGGTAGAAATTGGCAAGGCCCAAGAAGCTCTGAAGCTCAGTTAGTGTGGTTGGGGATGGTCAGTCATGGATGACTTGGATCTTGGCTGGATCCACATGTACGCCATGTTGATCAATTATGTATCCCAAGTAATGGACCCTATCCATGTTGAAGGAGCATTTTTCCAAGTTGGCATATAGCTTGTGTTGTCACAGGGTGTGCAGAACCTGCTGAATATGTTGCAAGTGTTTGACCCAAGTCTTGTTGTAAATGAGAATGTCATCCAGATACACCACTACAAAATTATTGGTGAATGGTCGTAGGATATCATCCATCATCCTCATGAAAGTGTCTAGAGCATTTTTCAAACCAAAGGGCATGACCAACCATTCAAAAAGGCCTTCCTTTGACTTGAAGGCAATTTTCCATACATATATTTGTTCTATAGGGACCTAGTGGTAACCAGAATTTAGATCAATCTTACTGAAGTATTCATCCCCTGTGACTTGATCAAGGAGGTCATCGATTTGGGGAATCAGGTATCAGTTTTTTACTGTGATTTTATTCAGAGCTCGATAATCAATGCAGAGTCGCTAGGTTCCATCTTTCTTCTGTACCAACATGAATGGGCTCCCGCAAGGTGATGAGCTGGGATGGATGTACCCCTTGTGGAACATTTCTTGGATCTGTCACTTGATCTCCTCATTCTCTAACAGAGAGCGTCAATAGAATGACCCATTAGGCAGCGGTGCACCGGGGGTTAGATCAATGGGTTTCTTGACTTGGCAGTGCAGAGGTACCCCAGTAGGCGAGGAGAAGATATTTGAGTATTCTTCCACGACCTTATCTACTTGTTTCTGCTATGTGGAGAGGTTGGATGTAGAGAAATTGGATGTGGCTATGATATTTCACTTATTCTGAGAGCGAATCATAAAGAAGACAAAATTCCTCATCTGAGAGATGACCTTCCTGTATTTCTTAGCAGAGATCAAGGAAATAGCACTAGGTGGGACTGCCTCGGGTATCCTGTATAATTTCTTGTTCAAAGTAATAATAACACTATGAGGCCTAGACTCATATACAACATGACATTTCCATAAATAAGGTTGGCCCAAAAGAACATCACAAACTTCGAGAGGAGAAACATGACACAATACCTCGTCTTTGAAGGGCTTGATGCCATACGACAGTCGACACTGTTGGTTGATGCGGAGATCGCTTCCTTGGCAGAGCCATCCAATGGTGTAGGGTTGTGGGTGCAGTGTTGTCGGCAGGACCAAATGCTTGATGACCTCTACTGAGATGAGGTTATTCTGGCTACCACTATCAACGATGAAGTGCTATGGGGTGCCTTTTACCCACATCTGTGAATGGAAGAGTCATTCTCCTTCTTCTATCTTGTCTAGTTCACTAGATTGGAGCTTGATGGTAGCAACAGTGGCATTGGGTTCTATGTCAATGATTCGTCTTCCCCTTTCTGGTTCTAGCTCATAATCTAAACCTGCATCTGATTCAGAGGATTTCACTTCGACCACCAACGACTACTTTTAGCGACAGTCAGCAGTGTTATGCCAAGGGCTCTTATGTAAGTCGCATCACTTCCCGGTATCTTTATTTGTATTTTCGGTGTCCTTCTTTGCTTGCGGCTTGAACTGGTTGTCCTGATACTTTCCATATTTTCTCTGTCATTTTTTCTGTGGGTTGGGGCTGCCCTTTCCTGTCTTTTGTTGTGAGGGGTTCCCAGGCCCGAATTTTTGTGTCTTTTGTTTGAGATTTTTCTCGATTTTGATGGCATATCGGTAGGTCATGCCCAAGGATGAGATGTCCAGAAATTAAATTTTGGTTTGGATGTATCTATGCAGAGAATCGTGATACTTGAGCACCATATGTCACTCTGAATCTTTGATAATCAACTTGGTGCGCAAGGTATGAAAGATATTTGTGAAATATGACATTGCTTGGTCTTGTTCTTCTCGTAGTGTGGTCCATTTGGTATACAAGTCATCATAACTTATGATAGGGTAGTATTGTTCCTTAATAACATCCCTGAAGGATTCCCAGATGGTTGTGACTATAAATAATTAGGGTTCCTCTGTTTTCTTTTTCTCACAGAAAGTTTTCCACCAATATTTGACATGGGGAATGACTTTGAGGAGCGCAAAAGTAATATTTTCTCTATTCGAAAAGTTATGGACAAAAAAATACCCTTATAGTAGATTCAACCACTTGTCTACAACATCTGCATCTATCTTACCTTAAAATATAGGAATATAGAAGTTTATTTGTACCTTGAAGGGGGCGGTGCCTTCACTCGAAGAAGATGTGTTTCATGTTGGTAGTCGCCAAAGGATTTGTGTGAAACTATCCATCATCTTGTTCATTTGTTGCATGAGGGCTTCCTTAATCAACAGTTTGAAAGGATATCTTATCCTTTCATATTTATTTTCTCCTTCCATGAGAGGTCACTTGGGTGTGCGAGAGATTTTTTCCTCAAGAGAAACAAGCTTGAGACCCAACTCTTTGTACTCCGACCTTGTTGGGCAAATGCATTAAGACGACAAGGAGCAGACCGCTCTAATACCATTGATCTAGATTTCATGAGCATAATGAAATGACTACATATTATTAATAGGTGCTTAACACAAAATAACAAAGATACAATAAAATTGGTTTTCTATTCAATAAGGAAATAAGTTGAAACTGTAAAGTGCAGCGGAAACAAGCTTGTTGTAATGGTGGTGACTTATCTCTGAGAAGAGATGTGATGGCTGTGCTCATTCACAAGAAGATGATTACAATGAGGATCTGAAGGAATTTTAACAATAAACAGGAATTCCAAAAACCCTAGACATCCAAAAACCTAACCCTAAGATATGAAGCGCCAAAAGTCATGTGGGCCCTGCTTGGGTAAGTTAGTACATCATCTTCTCGGGGTCGTAACATTTGCATACGATATTCGTTTTAGGCGTATGATAGCCCGTTGGAAAGGTATCATCGAGGAGATTCATTTTGGGGGCTCAATCATGCCTTTGGATATCATTGAGAATATCTATCCTGAAAAACCTTCAATTAGGCCCTCAAAATGGCCTCGGAAGTTAAAACTGCTAAAAATAGTAAATTGCCAAAATTGCCAGAAAACTATTTTGAGCTAGTTGGTAAAGGTGGGTGGCCACCAATATCCACCTGGATCAGATGTTGACCTTCCTTTGATGATTATGTCACACTATAATGATGGGTCTTGATGATCACTTTGGGAACCATTGATGATGTGACATGACCATAGATGAGGAGTGTAACACCCCAAGGCCAAGCCCCTGCTAAATTGTAATTATGTTTATAGGCCAGTGAACCAAGTGTTTATAAGATGGAAGAATTATATGTTTATTAGGGAGGATATCCTATATGTTAAGCTCAATAATCCTAATTTTTTATATTTTAATACTCACATCATTAATAAAAATTACATTGTTGCATGTAGACCCTCCACGAATAAAGAGTTATGGGGGACTAAGCTCCACTAGATAGGGAAGGGGCTAAGTTTCTAGGGATAGGGGCTAAGCTAGAGGTATTACCTCTAAAAGAATAATATTATATTATTATTTCCTAGAGGCTACAGTTTGACATAACATTGTTGTCCTAAGTTCTTGGGAAAAGGGAACAAGTGTTATGTGTAGCTCATGCAGCTTCAGGAAGACATGTGTCAACCTGGGTGCATATCGCTTTTAGGTGGGAAATTCATCTCGTTGGGGGTTCCTTCACCATTAGGTCTTCACTCTCATGATGTTAGCCACCGTGGAAGAGAGCCATACTCCCCATTGAAGCATGTTTGGAGATAGGAAGAGCCTAAAACCTGCAGTTATATTGGAGTTGTTCTATGTATTTCCTGGGAAGCTGGGTGCACCTATATTTTCCTTAGCCCATGTTGTTTCTTGGCGGTTGGATGTTTCTTCCAACACAATTCCTTTTCTGATCTTGTCTTGCTACCATATTCCATGTCCTTACTCGTTTTTTTTTGTCACCATCACCCGTGTGTTAGCCGAATTCTATTTTTCACATCACCCATGTCCATTTGACATAAGAGCTTAATTGAAGAACCAGGTTGTCATGCCTGTGAGAAACTCTCTTAGGTGAGAGATTTTGTTGGGGAAGTGAGTTCTCCTGAGGGAGTCCCGTAGCATCTACAGTACTCTAAGAATTCTGGTCCAACCTATTATTGAAGCCCAAGAAAAGGGATGTGTAGCAGTTGATGGACTTGTGATAGTGAAGGTGTACCCTCCTGAGGTAGAATAGGCCTGTGGGAAATGAGGGTCTGTGGGTTGTGAGCGTAAGTGGATTATGGGAAAAAAGCATTCCTATTGTTCTATGTGACTTCCTTGTTGTCCTTGCCAAGCCTAAGAATCCCTTGACCGGTAGAGTTTAGTCCTAGCTTGGGGGTGACCCACTGTTGAGCATGATGAGCAGCATGGTCTAATCCTGGGAGGTTCATGGAAGGTCTGCACGTAGTCGGTGGTCCTCAATTAAAAGTTAAGTACCCATTTCTTTGTTCATTTACATATTATTTATTTGTATATGATGGTATATCTATGGTTTTGTCTGTGATTATTGCATGTATGCTTTTACTGTTATTTTTGCATTAAGTTGTGTGATAGCAGAACGTAAATCATCCGTTAAATATCGGTATGTGTTATTGTTGATTCCACAAGAATATGTGTATGTACAGAATATCAATGTCTAGTTAAAATTTCATTATAAATATATACATATATATATGTGCATGCTCGAGCATATTAGTTTCTAAGGTGATGTCGCACGACCTATTGGTTTAAGGCCAGGAAGGTCACAAAAATGGTGTCACAGAAGAAATATGTTTCCACTGTGGAATTTCCTAGCCTATAGGGTGGTTGGGGACATTACGAATTGGTATCTGAGCTAAGGTTTTGACACTGAGCCTGGATGGTCCATGTTAGTGGTTAACGAAACAAATATTTCAGAGTGAAGTTTTGTCGAAAGGGAAAAAATTCGAGGTTCACAACATCCCTGGGTGCCAAGAGAATACCTTGGTCATGTTATGAAGCTCGTGAGGTATAACGGTTTATGGAATGGAAACAAAGAAGGAAGTTGCAACAACTGTTGTGTTGGGCCACGAGGTTTGAAATTTGGTTTGTAGGATCTGTTCAGGAGAAAGAAAACCCTTCACAGTCATCAGATCTAGATAAGGTGCATGAAAGTAAAACCCCTAAGTCCTTTGGACTTCGTGACTTCCACAAATTTTATGTGTTATAAGAAAAAGTGGTTGAAGCCTAAAGTTTCGAAGTTTTGAAGAGGATATACACCGTAGATCCAGGGAAAAGTGCTTTGTTGTTGGATTGGATGAAGTCAGATCGGAGCCATAGATCAAGCTAAGAGCAAGGGGTAAGGCACAGCGGCAGATCAACGTATTCGGGAGCTCGACACTTCAGGAGAAGTGAGGTGTGCTAAGGTGAATCCTTCCAAATTCCTGAAGCATGAAGTCCCGAAGTGGCATGGCATGATGACATCACCCAGGGTGACATGGACTTCCTTAGTCCTACCACATGTCAATCAGAATGAAAATTTGATGACCCTGTTATACCAAAAACAATTTGACACATGGGGCCACATTCCACCACCTTAATTTTTGACAGTTGTACCATGTGGACCTCGGAAGGTAAAATAGTTCGAAAATTCAAAGTTTAGGAGATTTGAGGAATGAAAGTGTAAAATATTCTGAAGTCCCGAAGTGACATGGCCTGATGACGTCACCAAGGATGACACAAACACATGGGATGTGTGCCACACATTGGTGCATTAAGAACTTGCAGAGGATAGCCACTTCAGGGAAAGTGGGGTCACGTGGGTTGAGAACTCCCAAAGGCTGAAGCATCGGAGTCATCACGAAAGTTGATAGTCATGGGCACCAATCCTAAGATCTGACACTCTGGAGAGTTTTCACTCTAGAGGTTTGTGGCATTGAAGGCCTTGGAAACACCCGAAGCCCAAAACTCTTAAGCACGAAGTAAGTTCATGTTGGTTTAGCACTTGGTCCCAGCCATGGTCACATACGAGTTAAGGAATGAAGAAAAGGGGCTAGCGCAGAATGGTGAATTGTTACAGAACAAAAAATGGATTAGAGATAGAATCGTGGGGATTCTTGATCGATGTAGACCCACCAAAAATGTAGTCTGATATTATTTCTATTGAATCATATTGTTTTAAGTTACTCTAGAAAATTATTAAAGACTGATAGCCTGACAAAAATTCGATTGACTGCACATTTTTGCAGAGTTAATAATTGGCAGAGCCGAACCGAGTTGTCACATAGTACAAAGAAATGGAGGAGGCACAAAATGCTTACAGTTCAAAGGATGAAGTTAGAGGAATGGATGTCCATTTGGGAATTGAAGGAACAAACTCCAATGGGCATGGAGAAGAAATAGACAAAGAAGTGAGCATGATGAAAATCATTAAGAATTTTCAAAAAGATGTCCAAATGCACCAGGAAGATAACAAAAGGATTATGAGAGCCAAGGAGCAATAGGAAAACTTCAACATGAAGTTGATGTGAAGCCTGGAAAGAATCTAAAATAAATTGGATAAGGAGAGTGGCTCTCGCAAATCAAAGAATCATGGGAGCCCTGATGAGGAAATAAGAGGAATAAGTGGTAGAAGACATCACTAGCACTCCCAAAGGCATTCCAAATGTAGTGCACCTTTTTCTGGCTACCAAGGCTTAAATGCTCTTAAAAGAAATCTATAGCACCCCTTTGTACATAACTCATACAGGCATTATATAATCCACATGCGTTTAAGCAAAGAAATACATTTAAGCTCAGAGTAAACATATTATTTACTGCTATAATAACAATCAATAACATTAACATTAAAATGATATGCACAACAGAATACATGATGATTATAATACACAGAGATACATAAACATAATTAAAGCATCATCTGGTACTTATCTCTGAACAGTGGTAGTTCCACCAACCAAGTGCAGGCCTTCCATGAACCTCCCAGCCTTAGACCACACTGCTCATTAGCTCAGCAGTGGGTCACCCCCGAGCTGGGACTAAGCTCCACCCCAAGAAAAGGAATCCTAGGCTAGGCTAAGGTTACAGGGAAATAGCACACAACCACAAGGATGGAATTCTCTCCTAGGAACCTCCCACGCTCACTGCCCACAGACCCTCATTCCCCACATGGATGTTCTACCCCAGGAGTATACACCTTCTCTGTCACTTGGATAGTCCTTCGGCTACTAATCTCCCTTGCCTTGGGTTATAGGAACAGGCTGGACCAGAAGTCTCCAGGCTCTATGGCTGCTACAAGGTTCCTTCCAGGAGTTCTCTCCTTCCTCTTCGCACTCTCTCACCTAGAGGGAGTCTCTCACAGGTCCAACAATCTGTTCTTCCAACTTCAACCACCTCTCTCACCTAGAGAGAGTGTTGTACAAACTGGCTAACAAGCCACACAGGATCAAACACTACATGTCCACCACAATCAACAGGAATCTAGACACGAACACCCTAGGGCTACTCTAGACAGGTGCAATAGCATAACCAGACTTAGCAAGGATGGGACACTTCCATTTTCTCAATCTGGAAACACAGGATAGACTCACACTCTGGATTCTCAGGGATGCGTGACAATTCGTCCACGTAGGGGTCAATTTAGACTCCCTGGTTTAGAATAGAGAAGGGGCGTACCAGTTTTCCAGAACAAACACAGACTCTTTCCCGAAATCAACACAGACTTCTCGTTCAGGGAATGTACACACTGGTTTTTTCAAAGCCAAACACAGACTTTTTGAATCATAGGGATGCACGAAGGTTCTCTGCAGGAGTCGAGTTGGTCGTACTATCCAGGGATCCATACGCTTTCAGGCAATCGGGTAGAATGGAGGAGGAACCCTTCTCAGAGCTCACACTGGCCATTTTATTCGCATGCGTCAGGGTTGACACTTGTCACCCATGGAACTGCATGCGTTCCACCTGCACGCATCACCCTTGTACATCCTCCCCTTGCCAGAAACTTAGGATAAAACATAAATGGCACATGTTCTTTTGGAATAATAGTTAAATATTATTCCCAGGCGTAATCCCCCTAGGCTTAGCCTCTAGGCTCAACACTTATCCCCTTTCCCACCTTTCAGCCCCTAATTCCTTGCCTTCTCTGTAGAAGCTCAGTCCCCCTTCACTTATTCATCGTGGTTGGTCTACACCTGGCGGTGTTTACAATTTTATTAAATGTTTTGCATACATACAAGTAAAAAATCAGGCCCTTGGCCTCCAACCCTTAGGCTCTCTGGCCTAACAATCACATAAGCCACCAGCTTATAAAAACTTGGCTCACCAGCCTATAAAACATAATTACAATTTCTTTCAGAACATGGTTTGGAATGGGGCTCGGCCTTGGGGACACTACAATCCCCCTCCCCTTATTTTTTCATTGTCCTCAGTGCAACTTTACACAACATCTGCAAGCTTTTCAAAAAATTTCAAAAAGATGTGGGTACTCTGCCCGCATAACATATGCATGCTCCCATGTCACATCCTCAGGACCGTACCAGGTCCACTGGACCTTTACACACTCTATGGCTCGATTCCAGAGATGTTTTCTTTTCCTATCCAATATGCGCATAGGATGCACTTGCAGGACACCTTCTGGTTCCACCTGAATCACATTCCAATCAATAACATGATTAGCATCAGGTACATATTTCTTAAGCAATGAAACATGAAACACATTATGTACAGTCATAGATGCAGGTAGTGCAAGCATGTATGCAATTGGCCCAATCCTTTCTAGGATCTCAAATGGCCCACAAAATCTTGCTACCAATTTGGCACAACTTCCCAACCTCAGGGAACTTCTGTTAGTTTTCACTTTTAGGAAAACATGGTCACCCACTTTGAATTCTCTATGGGTTATGTTACTGTCAGCGTAACTTTTCTGCCTATCCTGGGAAGCTTTCAGATTCCATTTAATTTTTATCATTTGATCTTCCATCTCTTTGAGCAGCTCAGGCCCAACTACTGCTCTGTCAACTGGATTATCCTAGCTCACTGGAGTGTTGCACTTTCTTCCATAAAGTGCTTCAAATGGGCTCATCTTCAATGATGCATGATACCCATTATTATAGGCAAATTCTACCAAATGCAGGTAGTATTCCCCCCTTGATGGTTTATCCATAACATACATTCTCAATATGTCTTCTATTACCCTATTCACCCTCTCTGTCTGACCATCAGACTCGGGATGATACGCTGTACTAAAGTTCAGATTCATTCTGAATCCTTTGAACAGTCCTTTCCAGAAATTCGAGGTGAATTTAGGGTCCATATCAGACACAATTTTGTTAGGAATTCCATGCAAGCGTGCAACTTCTTTTAAAAATATATCAGCAACATCAACTGCCCTGTGGGTGGTTTTTAGTGGAATAAAATGGGTGGCTTTAGTAAGCTTGTCCACCACCACCATGATTGAATCATGCTGCTTTCTTGTTCTGGGAAATCCTATGATAAAATCCATTGTTACCACATCCCATTTCCATTCAGGAATGGGTAAATGCTGTAGCAACCCTACTGGGTGCCTATGCTCAGCCTTAACCTTTTGGCACTCCATACATCTGGCGATGTATTCAGCGATTTCCTTCATCAGACCCAACCAAAAATAATGGCTTTTGGCTGCTGCCACAGTCTTCTGATATCCAGGATGTCCAGCATAAGCCACGTTATGCATTTCTTTTAGAATTTCTAGCTTCAATTCTTGGACATTGGGTACATACACTCTGTTTTTATACAGAAGTAAGCCATAAGTTCCCAAGGTGTAACTTTCCTTGGTCTATGGTCTCTCATGCTACTGTAGCTTTGCTACTAAACCTCTGTACTGCAAATCAGCATTTCCAGCTTCCAAAATTCTATCTTTAATCTCATCTCTGTACATGCTAATGGATGTAGCATGTAATTTGTGCACTTTTCTGCTGAGTGCATCAACCACCTTATTTTCTTTCCCTTTGATATGCTTGATATCAAAGTCATATTCACACAGGAACTCCAGCCATCTGATTTTCCTGGCATTTAAAGTCGGCTGATCAAATAAATATTTCAGACCATTGTGGTCTGTTCTTAATTCGAATCTCCTTCCCATGAGGTAATGTCTCCATTTCCTCAATGCATGGATGATTGCTGCCAACTCTAAATCGTGAGTGGAATAATTCCTTTCATGCTCTTTCAGCTTTCGGGACTCATAACAAATTACAAATCCCTCTTGGTTGAGAACTCCTCCCAGCCCCTCCTTACACACATCGGTGCACACTACATAATCCTTATTTGGATCTACAATCTTCAGGATTGGAGCACTGGTTAGCATATACTTCAATCGCTAGAAGCTTCTCTCACATTCTTCAGTCCACTGGAACTTCTTCTCCTTCCTTTGCAAGGAAGTGATAGAATGAGCTATCTTTGAGAATATAGCTATAAACCTTCTGTAGTAGCCTGCCAAACCCATAAAAGATCTAACTTCTGCCACATTCCTTGGCGGTGGCCATTCTCGAATGGCCTCAATCTTTTCAGGATCCACAATGATCCCTTCTTCAGATATAATGTGTCCCAAGTAATGAATCAACTAAAATGAGCACTTGCTCAGTTTTGCATACAACTGGTGTTCTCTCAACACCTGCAGCACCATTCTCAGGTGTTGCTCATGTTCTTCCTCTGTCTTGGAATACAAAAAGATATCGTCCAGGAAGACTATGAAAAACTTGTCCAAATAATCTCTGAACACCCCATTCTTTAAGAACATGAAAACAACAGGCACGTTTGACAATCCAAACGGCACCACTGTGAACTCATAATGACTGTACCTTGTTCTAAAGGCGGTCTTGCCGATGTCCTCATCATTTATCCTCACTTGGTGATATCTAGATCTGAGGTCTATTTTCGAGAATATTTTCGCATCCTTCAACTGATCAAAAAGATCATCGATCCTTGGCGGAGGATACTTGTTCTTGACAATGACCTTATTCAACTGTCGAAAATCAATGCACAGTCTCAGCATCCCATCTTTTTTCTTCATGAATAGGACTGGGGCTCCCCATGGTGACACATTGGGGTGAATGTATCCCTTCTTTAGTAGCTCTTCGAGCTGCAATTGCAACTCTTTCATCTCTGTCATACTCATTCTATAAGGATCCTTCGAAACTGGAGCTGCTCCCGGCATCAAATTTATAGAAAAATCGATGTCCCTCTTTGGAGGTTGTCCAGGTACCTCCTACAATACATCCTTAAATTCTTTGAGTACCTTGTGGTCTTCCAGATTTGAGACTACATCTCGGGATTCTTCTTCCACCCGAGCTGCAAATAATTGACAGCCTTTCCGGTAACATTTCTTCAGCTGCATGGCTGAGATTTCTCTAACAACCACGGCTCTAGGAATTCCTTGGACTGTTACCTGATTTCCCTCTTCATTCAGGCATGTAAACCTCTTGTTACGACAGTCCATAAGGGCATGGTGCTGGTCCAACCAGTCCATCCCAATTAAGAAGTCGTATGAGCCTAAAGGCACAATGTTCAATTCAGCCTTGGTGCTCATTCCTTTCATGTCTATTGAACAAGACTTAACCAATTCAGTGACCTTCCTTTTGGTTCATGTGGCCAACTTCACTAGCCAAGGATTTTCATGTTTTCTTCTTGTTAGATGAAAACTGTCCACCATTCTAGGATCTACATAACTATGGCTAGACCCTGAATCAATTAAAATAACAAGTGGTCGGTTGTTGATCGTACCTTCCACTTCAATCATGTGCGATTGAAATTCTTCTTGCTTGTTGTCCAGGGCTGCGTAGATCCTTGGCATTCTACTTCTCATATCCTCCACTGTTTCAGCTTGCTGAACAATATGGACATTTCTCTCTTTATCTTTTCTGTGGGGCCAGTCTCTGTACCTATGATTCCCTTTACATCCCCAACACTCCATAGGTGGCGGTCTTGGCATCTGCTCACTCCCTTCAACTTTCCTAGGATCTCTAAAAGATGACTGTCCCCAAGGACTATTTCTGAAAAAGGGAGGCCTATTTCCCTTCTACCTCTGTTCTTTCTTAAACCTCTTCTGGTCATCCCAAGCCTTCTGAAAGGTAGGCTTTTCTCTTTGTTGTTCGTATAGACATTTTCCCCTTCTTATGGTTTCTTCCATGGTCTTAGGATCATCATACTGAATCTTGTCACCAATGGTAGGTGGTATTCCACTCAGATACCTCTGAATTTTGACAGCCTCGTCTTTGATGAATGGAACATACTTCAGTAGTTCCAGAAAACTTCATTCATACTCATCAATGGTCATGCTGCCAAACTTGAGTTCGAAGAACTCCTTCATATTTCTGTCATAATACCTTTTAGTCAGGTATTTCTTCTCAAAATACCTCTTAAATTCCTTCCAAGTGACCTATTTCTCTTTGATGTGTTGCACCTACACAAACTGATCCCACCACATGGATGTTTTTCCTTTCATTTGATACATTGCAATTCTTCCTTCTACATGGGCGGAATAATTCTGCAGTTGGAAATATTTCCTCATGCCAAGCAATCATGTCTCGGCATCTTCCTCCTTCTTATGTTCTCCATCAAATGTTGGAGGCTTAATCTTGTTCATCTCCCCTTTCAATTCATCCTTTCCAGATTTTCGGTGTTTTCTGGTAGGGG
>JZKD02S2386140.1:109219-120927 GCA_000966675.3 Picea glauca
AAAAGGAAGTGTCATTTCACTACAATGCACCTGTTTTGGTTGATAGTGTTTCTATGGTTAAAAGTCAACATGGTTTGGGTACAATCTCTTTCACATGTTCAATGTTTATATTCAACTTATTACTCATCAGAAGTATGTGGTTGGGTCCGACAATGTTGAATGAAGATGTGATTAAGAATGTGATTAATGTACTTAACAATGTCAGTGCAGTGTTGATTGTTGTATTGCTGAGTCAGATGTGCAGGTTCCAAGAGAAATGGATAGGTGATACAGGACAAGTGAGACAAACATGTCCTCACTTATTTTTTGAATGATTTCATGCTTTTTGTGGTCCAAAATCTTCTCAGTGGGGAGGTGTGATCCAGGTGGATCCAAAACCTCTCGAAAATACTCAAATGCAGAAAATGAGGATCTAGGAATGACCCAGAAGTCTCAGAAGGGTCCCTAGGCTCAGAAAATGCTCAAAAATCAAAGTTCTCATAATTGTATGAAACCAATGTCATTGTGCCCGACTCATTCTCCCGATTCCGGCCATATATTTACTTTCTCAAATGGAGCTTGTATGAAGAAGTTATGACACTCTGAAGTTTTTTGAAAATAGTGATAAAAAGTCAAACAATCAACAGGCCGTACTGATGACATCAGCAGTACAGATGCCAACGTCAGCATGACACGTGTCACCTTCTAGAAGCCAGTAGTTTGGCAGATCCATCCAAATCTGGTGGATTTCTGCCAAATCTCGAGGAGGTTTGCTAAATTTGACAAATTGGTTAGTGGCTCTACTTATTTAGCCGGGCATGCAAAACAAGGTAGAGGGGGAGTTGGCAGAGGCTGCATTGGAATCTGTGCTAGGAGGTGTCCCAGGTGACCTACTCAGAAATAGATCGACTTTATATTCAAAAGTTGAAGAATTTCGAGAGGATTCCGAGTATGCTCTCTATTTCTTCATCAGAGTAGTTGAATAGAAAAGTGCCTCCAGAGCCCATTTGAGCAAGCCAAGCATACTCGAGTTTACAGTCAAAAGTTGCAGAATGACGATTTTCAGCCACCTATGATGTCTGTTTCTGCCCAGAGTTGCAGATCTGAAAGTTGTTTTTTGAGAGCTCTTATGTAAGCCTTTTCTTTGTAATTTTTTAAGCATTTGAGATTAATTAAAGAGTGGTTGCATTGTTGGAGTGGACCCGGAGATGTAGCCAAGAATTCTGGTGAACTCCGTTACCAAATCTTGTTCATAGATGGTTTGCTTACATGTTTATGTGCTTATATGCTTGATAGATATTCTTTAATTTTGCATTACAAAGATGGTTAACAGTTAAAAATTCACATGCAAATAATGGTTAAAAGATCTTGAATTTTAGATCAAGTAAAATTTTTAGATCACGCGCTTATTTCGCCATTTCCCAATTCATCACTATGACATTTCAGAATTCCTGTGGTGAGGCATCTCGACTCTCCAAGTCACGATCTATGAAATGGAGATTAGCTTCGTGCTACCTCCTCCCTTGAGTCTTCGTCGATGTGACCATAGGTTATGACCAGGGGCCAATTCTGAACACGCATTTCGCATTTTGCGTTTCAGGGATTCTGTGATTTCTTAACTCTCCATGTCCCAAACTCTAAAATGGAGCTTGTCTCTTTGATCTCTTCTCTACATCTCTTTGACGATGTGACCACCGGCAGTGACCAAGCGCTTATCCATAAAGTGCTTTCGCAATTTTGCATTTCGACATTTCTATGGTGAAGTGTTTTGACACTTCAACTCCTGGTATCCGAAACCTACACCAAAAGGTGTTTTTTTGCATTTCCTCATTTCAACATTCCAACATTCCTTGTGATGAAGTGTTTCGACACTCCAACTCCCGGTATCTGAAACCTACACCAAAAGGTTTTTTTCGCATTTCTTCATTTCAGCATTCCGACATTCCTTGTGATGAAGTGTTTCGACACTCCAACTCCCGGTATCTGAAACCTACACCAAAAGGTGTTTTTTGCATTTCCGCATTTCGATATTCCAACATTCCTTGTGATGAGATATCGTGAGGCTCCATGTCGCGATCATCGAAATGATCTGAAGGTATTTCGACGCTTTTCATTTCGCGACTTCAGGACTCCTGTGATGAAGAGTCTCGATTCTTGACTCCTCCAACTCTCGGTATCCGAAACTTCGGTTGATGTGCCTATTTTGGGATTTTGGCGTTTCGCATTTCGCAACTTCGGGACTCCTGTGATGAAGAGTCTTGACTCTTGACTCCTCCAACTCCCGGTATCCGAAACTCTGGTTGATGTGCCTGTTTTGGGATTTCGACGTTTCACATTTCGCAACTTCGGGACTCCTGTGATGAAGAGTCTCGATTCTTGACTCCTCCAACTCCCGGTATCTGAAACTCCAAAATGGAGTCTTTGTTTCTGATACCCGAAATGGAATTTAACTTCTGATCTTGTCATGCAATCATCATTGTGATATTGTTCATGATATTTTCCATCAATGAAAAACACGCATACTCTGCACTCTGCGTGCACCTCTGCACTATCAATTCTGGTCTTCACGAGCTTGCTCTGTTGTGTCTTCCCAAAATACTTCTGGTGCCCACCTGGCACATTATACCTATACTCAAGCCATCATCATTGTTGTACTTTCCATCAATGACAAGCATACGCTACCTGTAAAACATGCCAACAATCTCCCCCTTTGGCATTGATGGCAACAAAGGCACTCGAACCTGTTCTTTTCTCCCCCTTTGACATCAATGTCAAAGAAAACACACTCCCCCTGAGTTGTTGCAGTATTTTTTAGAGGTATCAGATATTCAATCAATACAAACTTCCCCTAACGGGATGGACTCTCTTAGGTGTGAGACAGGATGACACCCATCTTCTGTCGGAGATATTCAAATGGTGTCTTGGCCAGGGGTTTAGTAAAGATGTCTGCAATTTGTTCTATGGTTGGAATGTAATGGACCTGAACAATCTGATTGGTGACCTGCTCTCTTAGAAAATGGTATTTTATGGGAATATGCTTGGTCTTGGAGTGGAATACAATATTCTTGGACACACTGATGGCACTAGTGTTATCACAATGAATTGGGATCGGTGCAACGTATTTTACCTCCAAGTCAACAAGTGTTTGAATCATCCATAATACTTGAGTGCAACAAGTAGCAACAACAATTTACTCTGCCTATGTAGTTGATAAATAAATGGAACCTTGCTTTTTACTCAACCATGCTACTAGAGAATTTCCTAAGAAGAATGCACCTCCACTTTTTCTTTTCCTTTCATCCATGTAGTTAGCCCAATCAACATTTGAGTGGACTGATAATTGAAAATTCTTATTCTTAGGATGCCATAGGCCATAGTTCATTGTTTCTTCCAAATATCTGAATATCCTTTTGACAGCTAGAAAATGACTTTGTTTAGGTGCACATTGATATCTTCCTACCATTCCAACAACATGCATTATGTCTGGGCGAGATGTTGTGATGTACAGCAGGCTTCCTATCATTGACCTATATGAACTTTGATCAACATCAGATGAGTCATCATCATTGCTTAATTTGCATCCAGTAACCATAGGTGTACCCACATGTTTAGAATCTTCCATTTGAAACCTTTTCAACATTTATCTTAGATATTTTTCTTGAGAAATGAACATCCCTTCAGACATCTGAGTAATTTGTAGACCAAGAAAAAATGACAATTCACCTATCATAGACATTTCAAACTCAGACTCCATGGAAGAAGAAAACCATTGTACCAATGAATCCTTATTACATCCAAAGATGATGTCATCTACATAGACCAACACGATGAGCAAATCATTATCCTTTGTTTTGATATATAGATTGTTGTCAACTGTTCCTCTCTTGAACCCTTTGTCTTTGAGATACGTATCCAGTTTGTGATACCAGGCACGAGGGGCTTGTTTTAACCCATATAAAGTTTTCTTCATATTTCATACTAAGTCAGGGTTATCAGATAGTTCAAAACCCTTTGGTTGTTCCATATAGACTTCTTCATTTAAATCTCCATTTAGAAAAGCTGACTTGACATTCATTTGATAGACTTTAAAATTTTTATGACAAGCATAGGCAAGAAATATTCTGATAGCTTCTAATCTTGCTACGGGCACAAATGTTTCATCAAAATCCAGTCCTTCTATTTGAGCATAGCCTTTACAGACCAATCTTGCTTTGTTCCTGACAACTTGTCCCTACTCATTCAACTTATTCTTAAAGATCCATTTAGAACCAATGATATTTTTACCTTCAGGTCTATGAACCATCTCCCACGTATTTGTTTTCTCAATCTGATCAAGTTCATCATTCATTGCTTTAACCCAATGGTCATCTTTGCTAGCTTCATTAAAATTCTTGGGTTCCAGCATGGATATGAAATAGATATGTGATTGTTCGGTGTTTTTTATTATCTTTCTCCTGGTTTGTACACCTTTGTCTTTTTCACCAATTATTGGGCTTGCAGGATGATTCTTTTGAGTGATTCTGGAGGAGGAATTTGAAGTTGTCTATTGATTTGAGTATGTCTGAGTATCTGTGTCTTCATCTGATTAAGAGTCTTCATTTTCTGATTCTTGGACCTGTTCATCTTTAGCTTTAGCTTTGTCCTCTATATAAGATTCATTATTGTACACCTCTCTTGTTGGGATTCCTTCATCAACTTTTATGTCAATACAATCAACCATTTTATGCATCCTCTTATTATAGCATCTGTATCCTTTACTGTTTGTAGCATACCCTAAGAAGATACCTTCATCAACCCTATCATCATATTTTCCAAGCTTCTCATCATTATTCTTTATGTAACAATTACTCCCAAAGACTTTGAAGTGTTTGATTGAAGCAGGTCTCCCATACCACAGTTCATAAGGTGTCTTGTCACTTTGTGGTCTGCGGTGGGCTTTGTTAAGAACATGGACTATTGTGTGTATTGCTTCTACCCAGTAGTTTTGACCAATGTTCTTCTCATTTATCATTGACCTGGCCATTTGCTGCACTATTCTGTTTTGCCTCTCAACTACTCCATTTTGTTGTGGAGTTATTGGGATTGTGTATTCTCTCTTGATTCCATGCTTATCATAGAATTCCTTAAAATCACTGGACATAAATTCTCCTCCTCTGTCTGATCTTACTTCCTTTAACCTCTTGCCTGTTTGATTCTTAGTTAAAGCCTTAAATATTTTAAACTTCTCAAATGCTTCAGCATTTTCTTTGAGAAAGGCAACCCAAGCAAGTTTGGAGTAATCATCAATAATCAACATGAAGTAGTTTTCTTTCCCTATGCCTTCCTGTCTTGATGGTCCACATAAATCCATATGAACTAGTTGGAGTGGTTTCTCTGTTGAAGTAGATCTCTTGGACTTAAACTGGGTACGGTCCCGAGGACACAACATGGGAGCATGAAGATGCTATGCGGGAAGAGTACCCACATCATTTTGAAGATTTTGGAAATATTGCTATTGGTGTGTAAATAAGTTGCACTGAGGACAATGAAAAAATAAGGGGAGGGGATTGTAACACCCCAAGGTCGATCCCCTGCTAAATTTTAATTATGTTTATAGTTTGGTGATCCAAGTGTTTATAAGATGGAACACTTATTTTTTTATTAGTCCGGAGAGCCCAGATGCTAAGGCCAATAAGCCTGATTTTGTATATGTAAATACTCGCATCATTAATAAAAATTACATCGTTACGTGTAGACCCTTCACGAAGAAAGAGTTATGGGGGACTAAGCTCCACTAGGTAGGGAAGGGGATAAGTGTATAGGGATAGGGGCTAAGATAGAGGGCTTACCTCTAAATGAATAATATTATATTATTATTTCCTAGAGGCTAAGTTTTTACATAACCATGTTGTCCTAAGTTTATGGGGAAAGAGAACGAGTGTTAAGTGGAGCTCATGTAGCTTCAGGAAGACATGTGTCAACTTGGGCGCATGCATTTTTTAGTTGGGAAAGTCATCTCGTTGGGGGTTCCTTCACCATTCCGTCTACACTCTCACGATGTTAGCCACCCTGGAAGAGATCCATACTCCCCACTGAATCACTTATTGAGATAGGAAGATCTTGGAACCTACATTTATACTGGAGTTGTCCTGTGTATTTCCTGGGAAGTCAGGCACACTTGTATTTTCCTGATCCCATGTTGTGTCTTAGAGGTTTTTTTTTTCTCCCAATACAACTCCTTTTCTGAGCTTGGCTTGCTTCAATATTCTATGTCCTTACCCATTTTCATTTGTTACCATCACCTGTGCGTAAGTCGAATTATGTTGTTGACATCACCCATGTTCGTTTGACATAAGATATGAATTGAAGAAGCAGGTTGCCAATATTATGAGAAACTCTCCTAGGTGAGAGAGTTCGTTGGGGAGGTAAGTTCTCCTAGAGGGAGTCCCATAGAAGTGGCAGTACTCTGATACTTCTGGTCCAGCCTATTGTTGAAGACCAAGAAAAGAGAGGTGTAGTAGTTGATGCTTGTGATAGTGAAGGTGTACCCTCCTAGGGTGGAACAGGTGTGTGGGGAATCAAGGTCTGTGGGATGTGAGAGTAAGTGGATCTTGGGAGAAAATCCTTCATGTTGTTATGTGTGACTTCCATGTTGTCCTTGCCAAGCCTAGGAATCCCTGTCCCGATGAAGTGTAGTCCTAGCTCGGGGGTGAACCACTACTGGGAGTGATGAGTAGCATGGTCTAAGGCTGGGAGGTTCATGGAAGGTCTGTACGCAGTTGGTGGTCCTCAATTAAAATATAAGTACCCATTTGTTTGTTCATTTACATACTATGTATTTTTATATGTTGTTATATCTATGGTTTTGTCTGTGATTACTGCATGTATGTTTTTAGTGTTATTTCTGCATTAAGTTGTGTGATAGCATAACGTAAATCATCTGTTAAATATCGGTATGTGTTATTGTCGCTTTCGCAAGAATATGTGTATGTACAAAATGTTTTTATTTTTTTTTAATGTCTGGTGGAATCGACAACTAGGTTGGGCTCATACTCGTGTGACATAGGGTTGATTCCTACCACTACCACTATAACCTCCATGTGTGCTACGGTTCCCACTACACACCACACAAGATAAGGTGGGGGTTTCGAACTTGTAACCTCACATAACAAACCTCCTTTACATTTCCGCTATTTCTAATTGCTCTTCACCCCCGAGGGCATGTATGTACAGAATGTTAATGTCTAGTTAAAATTGCATTAGAGATATATATATGTGTGTGTGTGTGTGTGTGTGTGTGTGTGTGTTCATGCTCGATCATGTTATTTTCTGAGGTGATGTCACCTAGCCTGTTTGTTTAAGGCCAAGAAGGTTGCAAAAATGGTGTCACAAAAGAAAGATGTTTCCATTGTGGTGTTGCCCGACCTATCAGGTGGCTGGGGAAGTTATAAGGAGATGCACCTAATACCAACATTGCGCCATGATATGATGACACATGGCCTTGGAAATCCACCACACACCCTCTTGGAGCATGTAATCACCACACACCTGACCTAGAAGGGAATTATTGTATTGTTTTGATATGATTTATCATTTGTAGAGGACAATTGAGGGGTTATCCCCACTTTTAAACATGACTTTTGACCTTTTGGACTATTTAAGTGTTAGGATTTACCTTATAAATAAGGACAGTGCTCCATTCATTTTTCATCATCACTTCACTCCTCACACTTCTGCAGGACAGCTACAAATGTTTTGGTCCACTCTCTTTTTCTCTATTGGATCTCAGGCACACTTGTTGAACAAAGATATTTGTGGATGTTTTTTCTTTCTTGTATAGTATGTTGTTGAAACTAGGGTTTTTCTTTTCTTAGTGACTTGGATAAGTAAGTAGTCTGCAATTTTATGTCATTGCTAATTTTTTAAGGTGATAATTACTATCTTATTTCATGTTACTTTGTCTTGGTGAAATTCTAGGGAGGAAACATAAGTCTTTCTCTCCTTCATATGATTTGTTTGTCTAGGTTTTTGTAAAATCATTCTCTTTCTAGGATTCAAGGACCTAAGGCCCAAGAAGATTTTCACCTTAGTGTTTTTTATCCTAGTCTTTTATCCTTGACCTAGGTTATCTAAAAGAGAGAAAACAAGACCTAGGGCCCAAGAGGATTGCACCCTATGGATCATTTTATTGAAGGTTTAGTCCTAATGCCCAAGAGGATTTTCACCTTAGGATTTAAACCTTATTCTTCTTTATCATCTAGTTCAATATTCAAGATGTTGCATGCTTGACTTCATAATCCCTAAAAGACAACGACACTAGTCTAAATCTCTTCTTGTGCTTAAAATCACATTTAGAACTAGTATTATCTATGTCAAATTGATTTTACTAAATTCTCTAACTCTATGAAAATTTTTGACAACCACTAGGGTTTACTTCAATGTTTATATGCATGCTTCAAAAAGTAGCTAAATATAATCATAATTTAAATCTATTGATATTATTGTACATGTTGAAGGTTTGGTTTATATGCTAAATTGATACATTTATGAGTACTTTTTCTAATCATTACTACAAAACATTAATTGGTGTTATATATTACTTTACTACTATAATTTTGCAACAACCATTGAATTTTTTGATTATCTAGTATCTGAGAGGATATTTATGAGTTAAATAACTTAGTAATTTAATGCTTTGGATTTGTTCATTTTATCACACAACTGAACCAATTACCTTGTTATCTTTCTTCCCTCTCCTATACCTTGACCTAAAACTTAGGTGACTAACATAGGGGAATATAGGATCACCTAATCTTTCTATTTGATCCCTTGATGTCACCTGGGAAGCCTCCCTTGTGGTGGACCTTCTTCCATCACTAAAATAAGGGAAGTATCTACTTAGGTGACAATGGTATAAACTTCCAATTGTTACACAAGATTGGGATCTTGTGGAGGGATTTGCATAAGTAAAAATACTATGATAATAGGGCCTCAAATGAACCTTCCGACTCAAGAGAAAACCAAATAGTTCCTATTGGTCCTAAGGTTTGCACCTGACTACTAAGGGAATAGCTAGGCCACCTCAATTGTTGGAATCATTGTTTTTATAAATTTGATTTATTTGTTTTGATGGTCAGTTGATAGGTGAGGTTCAAGGGAAAGGGTCTAGTTGGAATATTCAACAATATTCACTACAATGTTTCCCTTATCCAGTGGCATGCATTATGGTGTAGCAGATACAAGATATAAAGGTAGAACATAAATACTGATAAGCATACAATTTGTCACTTGTAGCTGAAAACTTTAGATCTAACAAATTGCATTAAACCTAAACAATACATGGAATACATTTCTCAACAAGTTGTAAACACATTATATGGAAGGTAAAGTATATTTTATTTGCAAGACATTCAATATGCATCCAAATAAGAAGAAAACACAAGCAATATTGAGAAAAAGATAGTATGTTCACCAAAAATTATATTCACTAAGTAGAAAAATTTGTAGATATTTACACTTCATAAGCCCAATTGTTATCCATAATCTTGGTCCTCATGATGATGTAATTATGATGGAGAAATCAGGCTCTTCACTAGAACACTTTCCTGAGAAAAGTTACTTTTGTCTCTTTCCATAAATCATATTTTTAAGGGAGGTTCGCAGGCTACCTATATATTTGCCTGCGAGAATGTATGATTCTCATAGGCTGCATTAAGCTGGGGTGCGAGAAGTTCGCACTATACCTAACTATCAGGGTGCGAACATCTTCTAAAGGAAGGAAAAAGATAATTTCTCAAACCTTCTAGAAGGGAATCTTCTAGAATGATGAGTTGGGATTCGAATGGTTATCTAACTACTGGTTTTCCTGATATATTGGGATCATTCCTATCCAAGTAACTAATCTATTCTCTCCTATATATTGAGGGGAATGCTCATGGAAAAGGTTAGAAGAAAACTAGCAAGAGAATTATTGGACAATTAGTGGAATATTGTATGAAGGACTGATGCTACATCAGCTAGAGACACCAGCAAGGTTATCAAAAGTGGTTGATCTTCTTCATGCATGAGCAAGTGTGTGTGTGAGAGCTAGGAGACATCGAAAGGAGGCTTGCAACATCAAGGCTTGAGTTGTAAGTTTTTATTTCTATCAATATAATACAGTAATGTGTCCCTTTCCCATAAAGTTGATTGCACTTTATTACATAACTCCTTGATCATATGTATAGATTAACTGTTGAATATATTAAGTTGTTTTCACTTCAATTGGTTTGAGCCATCTTGGTCTGGACTGCGCAAGAGCATTGGAGAAAAATTGGTACAACAAAGACCCAAGGAAGCGATCATACGATATGTTCATGATTCTTGCCTCCTAGTTCATTCAATAGTTAAAATCTAGGGAAAGAGTATCATTCCATCCTGTTTTGTTCTAGATACGGGTGGATCTAGGGAGATTGGTTTGTGTCTGCATTTACGGATTTATCCTGAAACAAAATTGGCGACTCCACTGGGGAACAATCCCATTTTTTGGTGGTTTTTTGTATTTTCTATGGCCATTTGCTCCAGTTTCATTTTTCTCTTGTCTTGTCAGTCTCTGAGTCCTAAGGATATCCTGAGAGACCTTCTGGGTCTAGAAGCCTTTGTCAATTTAGCTTTCATTTTCAAAATTTTTGTCATCTTCAGGAGTTCTCGCACTGTGTTTAACTGCAGCCTATGAGAATCAGTCAGGTTCACACCCTGCTCATAGGGTCCAGTGCGAGGTGTTTTCACCTTGCTCAAAGGCTGCCTGCGAGAATCTATGATTCTCGCACTGTGTAGTACTGTTCACCTGCGAACAAGATTTTTCAAAATTTTGGAATTGAGTTTTGGTCTTTTCAATTGCTCAGATCAGTTGAAATACCTCTCATTGGTTTCTTGGATCTTTGATTGATACATCTCTTACTTTTGTTTGCATGCTCAACCAAGTTTAGGGTTTCCAGGCTTTTCTTGGCATTTGTGGCTTGATTTTCATTTCTCGACTCTTCTGGCAAAACCATTATCTCTGACTTCAGATTCTGAATGTGTTAGATTTGTTGGGATCCAGTGATTGGTTGAGAATTACGTTTGCTTGGTTTTCTCATTTTTTTATGGTTTGAAAGAACATTTTCGTTTACATTGAGAAGACTATTTGGTTTGTTCTTAGTTTTTTCTTTCATTGAAAGAGTTGATTGGGTTGTTATTGCTTGATTCTTTGTGATTTGATTTTTTGCTCTCTCATTAATATAGTGTGAGTTCTTTTTGGAAAGTGAACACAATTGTTTTCTTCCATCAAATTGTTTTTGTCATTTACAAAACATTGAAAATCAAATTTTATGAATTGTTGAAGCTTTGAAAAAGAAAACATAGTGCATTTTCATTTAATGAATGATTATTTGTATTGACATTGGAAAAATGAAATTTTGCATATAATTCGTGGTTGATTTAGAAAACTTCTCTCTCTCCCATATATAGGATTCATTGAACGGAAAGTGTTATCTTTCATTTTCATTCTTGCATTATTTGGGTCAGAGTCATACACACATGAGTTTCATTTCCGTTACCTTTGAGTAAAGAACAGCCCTTAAAAACATTGTGTAATCTTAAAATGTATCTAGTAACTCTTTTCTAGGGCTCTTTTACACCAACATTTAGTTAGGCTAGTGCTTTGGAGTAGGAAGAAAGATACACTCTCCAAAAGCTCAAAACACACAATAGCATCTTGAGTTAGGGAGTGT
>JZKD02S2386140.1:122799-137182 GCA_000966675.3 Picea glauca
CTTCCACCCCAAAGCCATCAGTACCCACAAGTAAACCGACAGTTACCTTTTCTTGCTACCTTGGTTTTGCCAGATTTGTCTAGGATTCTCAATGATCCTATTCGTCACTCTCCCCAATGGCCTGCTATTCCTGCTAAGCTTCCATCGGATGTTCCGAAATTCGATGGCAAGGCGGGAGAGGACCCAAATAATCATGTCATGACTTTTCATTTATGGTGTTCATCCAACTCGGTGATGGATGACTCCATTTTTCTATGTCGTTTTCAACGAACCCTTACCGGTTCGGCTGCGAAGTGGTATATTGAATTTCCACGAGGTTTCTTTTCTGATTTCAACACCCTAGCTATGGCTTTTCTCACACATTACCAGTTACCGATCCATTGCGATACTGGGACTGAGATTTTGAATTCTTTCAAACAAACTAAAGGCACTCATATATCAGATCATATTCATGAGTGGTGAAGGAGATGACGTCTCATTAAACTTGAACTCCCTGATCAGTTACTGGCAGAATGGTTTACGAAATCTTTCGTGAATGAAATTGGTAAAGACATTGCTATGGGTGGTGTTGTTACAGAGGAGCAGGCTATAAGTCGCGCTTAGTATCTTGATCTTGTTTATTCGCAAACGGTAACACTTTACGATTTACTACCTGAACTACCTCGTCCTAGTACTTCCAGCACTTCAACTGTTGTAGCTGCCTCGCATGCAGCTGATGGTGTGATTGGTACTACTCATACCCACTCACATTTTGTTTCATGTACAACCCCTAAGTCTACATCTTCTAATGTTCAAAATGCTCTCTCTCCTGCCCCTTCCATCGGTAAAACTTATGAGGTGAACACTGTGCAATCTACACCGATCAGTAAAAATAAATCAAAGAAAGGAAGAGCCAAGAATAAGGAGAGTAAAAATAATAATTAGAATGAGCAAACTAAAACCCCTCCTGTTGAAGATCGGGATAAGTGCAAACCACGCTACCCTTTCCTTATCTGTGGTGATGATCACTACACGAAGGATTGTCCTCGACGTGCTGAGGTTACTAAGTTCCTTCAAGGAATGCCAAAATCCTCTATGCCGACAGTCTTGTCCCAACCCTTCCCGTCTTAGAAACAGGCCTCGTTAGTAATCCATGACCAACCCTCTACTTCTACGACATCATATGTTTTGATGTGTACCAGTGATTCCAAGAAGGACAACGTTGCACTTACCACTAGAGCTAAAGACTATACTCCATCTAAGGAGAAGGTTGATGATTCACCTCCTGATTTGGTATAGCCCTCTCCACCAAATCCACCTACGAACGGTCCTCTTTATCTCGAATGACCGAGTCTTGATATAGTTCTACGACCACCCCCGAAAGGTGTCGTTAAGAAATCAGCCTTCAATCCTCATGCTCGTGTGGCCCAGAACTATAGTATTGTCGAAGATCTGGCCCAAGCACCTTCAGCAATGTCTGCCCTTGAAGTCCTTCGGTCTTGTCCTACACAATGAAGGGCTCTGTTGAAAGCTATAGGTGGAATTGATCCAACAGATACGAATTTGATAGTCTTTGATTTGGAAGACCATATTCCAAGGTTACCCCCACAGCTTGCATTTCAGATACAAGTTGTTGTCGCCGACAAGAATATTTGTCGAACTGTTATTGATGAGGGGGCCTCTACGTGTGTAATGTATTTTACTTGTTGGAAAGCTATTGGCACTCCTCCTTTAACCGAATCACAAAATACTTTGAAAGCCTTCAATGGCTCTGGTTTTAAGCCTTACGGTGTTCTTCCATCGTTGTCTGTCACTCTAGAAGGTAAGACAATCCAAGTTGAAGTGGAAGTTTTCGATGCTCCCCTAGATTATAATCTTCTTCTTGGTCATAGCTGGATAGATTCTATGCGGGCTGTTGTGTCAACACTTTTCCATGTCGTACGATTTCCTCACCAGGGAAAAGTTGTTACCGTTGATCAACTTGCCTTCTTTAATTTCGATACTTGCACTGGCAATGTGTCGTTTATAGATAAAACCCCACCGAGTTACAAGAATGTTGGCGTCGTTCTTTTAAAAGACTCTTCGTTAATGGGTACTTTCCCCATACCGCCACCACCCGATATTCAACGCCCGCTAGTTTCTTCTATTAATATGATCTCCGTTGTACCTCATGAGCTTCCTGTGTCTTTTGACCCTTGGATAGTCCCTGATCCAAGAGATCATACTCGTTTCGGCGACGTCATGCCGTTAAGTTCGGTTGATTCTGCTTATCAAGCCATTCAATCGACAACCCTTTCTACACCTTCTCTTGATGAGTTGTCTCCCGATCCTTTCCGTGTCATATTTCCCACTGAGGAGATGATCATGTCCATCATGGAAGACACCCCTTGGGACGATGGGCATCATCATTCCATACTGTTTATGGAACAACACACTCTCGAGAACTACCAACGGATTTCGACTCCATCGAACGTTGTTGTCATATCGACCATTCCTAGATCTACACATGATGTGTTTGCCGAAGGGAACCTCAATAATATATCTCCCATGATTCTCATTGATATATCAGTTAAACCTGGGATAGTTGAAAATGTTCACATTGGAGCTTTGTGTTCTCCAGAGGAAATCATCACCTATACGTCTCTGTTTAAATAATTTCGTGAAATCTTTGCCTGGAGTTACGAAGAGATGCCAGGTATCAACCCTGCCATTGTGCTGCATGAGATTAATACATACCCCGGAGCTAAACCAGTCCGGCAGCACCTTCGTCCGGTCCATCCACGTAAAGTGGCAGCTATCAAACTCGAAGTTGAAAAACTTCTCAAAGCCGGTTTTATTTATCCCGTGGCTCTGACAGAATGGGTTTAGAACCCTGTACCGATTGATAAGAAAGGTGGTAGTATACGTGTTTGTGTTTATTATCGGGATATTAACAAAGCTTGTCTGAAAGACAACTTTCCAACCCCTTTCATCGACCAGATTGTCGATGACTATGCCGACAGTGAAATATTTTCTCTCATGGATGGATTTTGCGTCTATAATCAAATTAACATTGCTCCTGAGGACCAACATAAAACTGTTTTTATTTGTCCTTGGGGTACTTTCGCCTATAGAAAACTTCCCTTCAGTCTTAAGAACGTGGGTGCGACGTTTCAACGTGCTATGTCTTATGCGTTTCACGATATAAAGCATATCGTTCAACCTTATTTGGATGATTTGCCAGCTCATTCTTTACGCCGAGTCGATCACCCCACTCATCTCCAAGCAATTTTCGTTCGTTGTCGGTTCTATCGCATTCGTCTAAACCCTCATAAATGCGTCTTTTGCGTAGATTCTGGCCATCTTCTCAGTTTCATTGTTTCACGTCAAGGGATCCGGGTAGATCCTATTAAGGTTGAGGCGATTCTTAATCTCCCTCCTCCTTCTTCACTGCGCTAGTTACAAAGTTTGCAGGGGAAAGCAAACTTTATTCATCGTTTCATCCCTAATTATGCCGAGATTACTCGTGGTTTTACACGTATTCTAAAGAAAGGTTCAGAGTTTGTCTGGGATAAAGTTGCCAACAACACTTTTGAAGCTTTGAAGTTGTCCCTCACAAAATCTCCACTTCTTTTTCCTCCTGATTATAGTCGGGATTACTTTCTTTATCTAGTGGCTTACGAGTATACTATCGGCATGGTTCTTGTTCAAGAGGATGATGCACACGATGAACATGTTATTTATTACTTGAGTCGAAGTCTCACTTCAAGTGAAATCAAGTACCAACATGTTGAAAAACTGGCTTTGGCTGCTGTTCAAGCGGTTCAACGTTTTCGTCATTATATTCTCTCTAGAAAAACTACAGTGATTTCACATTGCAACCCCATGCAACATATTTTGACATGTCAATTTCTAGGGGTCAAGTACTCCAAATGGATTGTCATACTCCAGGATTTTGACTTGGAATTCGATCATGCCACGTCTAAGAAATCCTTAGTTTTCGCTGAGTTAATATGTGATTTTCCCCACTCTTCCACGGAAAATGTAGCAGTAGATTCATTACCTGATGAATCTCTTTTCCTTATAAGAACTGACGATATTTGGTATGGGGATATCATTATATATCTCCAGACTCAGACTTTCCGGCCTACTTTGTCTAGTAATGAACGACGTCGCATTCGTTATCAAGCACGTCAATATATTATCCTCAGGGATACTCTTTACCGTCGATGAATTGACTCATTTTTTAGACGTTGTTTAACTTTCGATGAAGACGAGAAAGATTTAAATGACTGCCATTCCGGATCATGTGGTGGTCATATGTCTAGGTATGCTACTACCCAGAAGATTTTACGTGCAGGATATTTTTGGCCTTCCTTGTTCAACGACTGCATTACTGCCGTTCAAAAATGCCATGCCTGCCAGACCTACAATCAGAAGATTCGGTTGCATCCTGCTCCTCTTCATCCTGTAGTCTCAGTTGGTCCTTTTTCAAAATGGGGCATCGATTTCATGACATGTCACTCTCACTCAACCGGGGGGCATGGTTACATCATTGTAGTTGTGGATTATTTTACAAAATGGGTCGAGGCGATGCCAACATTCGATAATACTGGAAATACTGCAGCGTTATTTCTTTTTAACCATGTCATAGCTCGTTTTGGTGTTCCTCGGGCTATTTTTACCGATCACGGTAATCATTTTAGGAATTTTGTGATGTATGAACTTACGGAGAGGTTGGGTCTTTGTCATGATAGCTCAACACCCTATTATCTGCAAGCTAATGGCCAAGTCGAAGCAATCAATAAGGTTCTTATAACTATGATTCGACGGATGATAGGAATTCATAAAACCAGTTGGCACACGATGTTGTTTTCGACATTGTGGGCATATCGAACATTTGTTAAATCCGCTACAGGGTTTACACCCTTTCGATTAGTTTATGGCATGAAATCCATTCTGCCAATAGAATGTGAGATACCTTCTCTGAAACTAGTTGTAGAACTCTTACCCAATACTTCTGTTGAAGAGGAACGTCTGTTGTATCTGATGCAATTAGATGAGACCCGACATGATGCCACTCTAGTAATAGAAGCCCAAAAGAAACGCGTAAAGGCACAGTATGACAGGCATGTCAAGCCTCGTGTTTTCTCTGAAGGTGATCTTGTTCTTCTGTATGAACAAGATAAAGATGTCTTAGGAGCTGGGAAGTTCGAACCAATGTGGCGTGGTCCTTATACTATTCGCAGAGTGTTGGAAAAATGAGCGTATGAGCTGGTTGATTATGATGGTATACCTTTGAGTGAACCCAGGAATGGGTTGTACTTGAAGAAGTACTATGCATAAGTTATTTGTGCAAAAGTACTTGTATTTTTATGTATCATACTTTGTGTGTGTTACTTTAGTTTGCTTTTGACGTTATCTGGTCTCTACCCTTAAGTGACGTTGTGTTTGATTGCCAGATGTCGGAGTTTTCACTACCTTATATTGGCTTCGCTGATGGTGCTAGCCGTAGTACTCAGAACCTAGCTTCCGCTGCATGGGCCATCTATGCCCCAACAAATGAACTTATATCTTTACAAGGTGTATGTCTTGGCCGAGCAACCAATAACATTGCAGAGTATAGCGCCGTTATTGAATTATTGGTTGATGCTATCTCTCTTGGAATTCATCATTTGGTTGTGCGAATTGAATCGCAACTTGTAGTACTACAATTAAGTAATGTCTACTCTATTCGAAGTCCTACTTTATTACGAGTGTATTTGCGAATTCGCCTCTTGGAACGATATTTTGATCACATTGAATATCAGCATATTTCTAGACATCTTAATACATTAACCGATGCATTAGCTAATTATGTATTGGACAGACATTTGAACCATTTATAAATCAAACACATTAAAAGGTACACAATGTAAAGTAACCGGTAGAATCCATCTGTATATATAACGCTCAAAAAAGTTTGTTTTTGTTTTTACAAAAAAGATTGTCCGAAGACCAAAATATCAAAAATTGAAGCTTATAGCTTCTACAATGTGACGTCACGGATGACGTTCACAGTAACACATAACTGCTCTAGCAACTCTACAGAGCATCCGACCCATAGCTGCTGATACCCCTACAGTATGACGTTGATCACATCGTGGAATCTCTTCCAGAGTAATATCTGGAATATCGGTTGTCAGGCCCTCTAAATTCTGCTCCACCACCAGATAATCTTCGGCATACTGTGGTACTGTTGTTGCTTCCTCTCCTCATCACTGGATGGGAGAAGAGCTAGCAGGGCTATATGCTCCAACATCTGTGTTATCGAAAAACGTTTTGTGTTAGTCTTTGGATAAATATATAAAACAAAAAAAAAAGTATTTGAATGTAATACAAAAATTCAAAAACATTTAAAAAGAGAAAATTTGTGTACTTCTTACCGAGGTCTCCCCACTGAGCGTCCTCAGGTAGTTCTAGATCTGAATCTCCTCGGAAATCCAACCCGGCATACGCGTAGTCATCGACCATCAACATTTGGTTTTGCAACCAGTCAAAGATAAAAACGTCATATTTGACGATTGGTCCTGCCACGTGTCGGGCCATGAGCCGACACCATCGTAACATCCTCGGATCCCTAGGACCCGGAAAGTCCCACTCATCCTGTAGCCTGAATACAGGGACCCTCTCTAGGAAGAAGGACACTAACAAAGATCCATAACCAAATTGTTTCAGTTCTCCCCGCCTGCACTTAGTCAACTATTTTTTGATACTGCGCAATACTACGTTAGCCCAGTTAAATACTCGGGGCTCAGTACACTCGATGACATACTGAAAATGGATCTGCAATTCCATATGGGGAGCGACACTTCCAGCCATTTGAGCAATCGTGAAGAGAATAGTGCGGAGAGTCAAGTCAGTTACTCCCCAGATTGCCACTTTCCCTTTCTTTCTTTCGACCTCGGGTACACAATATTAGTTGCAGTATTCACTCATTTTCAAACTGCCACCTCTGCTGCCGGTCAGACTGACATAGGACCCACGTCTGGATAATCTGGTCAAAAAATATATGTCCTAGATGTCAATAGCTAATGTGTGAGATCCTACAATGAAAACTTGCTGGTCCGGATCCCACATTCGGACTAGATACTCCAATAATCGGACTTGGGCTGTCATGCCCAGGATACAGAAGTATTTTAAGAGACCACAATCTCTTAATGTAGCTATGGTGGGAGGGTGATTCTCCACATTTGCATTGTCCTCCTCATGTTATCTTTCTCGCCACTCAAGCACCATGGTTGTGGCTATTTACCTGCATTAGAAACATACAAAGATGATTAATGATCTTATTCATGAAATGAATCTTTTCTATTGGCTAAACTTTTCAAAAAAAAATTGAGTTTTGTGCTGATCGCAGGTGCCATATTATGCACAGTGCGAACTTCTCGCAAGCGGCTTAAGGCCCACCTGTGAGAACGAGTCATTCTCATGGGTCCCGTATGGGCCACCTGTGAGAATGTCTCCACGCATGTATGGTTTAAAAAATAACTTAAAACAAAACTTTTAACCAATGAAATCAAAATTTTAAACCATGAAAAGATCAGGAATAAAGAACTTACCAAGATGCTACTGACGGCTCGTCAAATTATCACTCGTAGCTCCCAGAAATAGACATCGAATTCAGAGGGTAAAATGAGGGTTTTTGGAACTCAATGGTGAAAATATGAAATGATATGGTAAAAATGGTTATTTGTTCATTTAAATTACTTTTTACTATGTCAATTTTGGGTTTTTTATGWTTATMTATTATTTAAAMCTAATGACTAATGTGAAAATGAGTGTAATGACTTGCAGGTATGAAACATTGATGATTACGAAAAGGATATGGACATATTTTTCTCCGTTATGGTGTGATTCTGCTTGTTTTTTATGGTTTTTACATAAAACCTCGAGCGTCTTTTTGTCCGTTCTTGCACTCGTGAAAAACATAAGGATGTGATTGAGCATAGTTTTATCGCTTTTTTGGGCTCACCGTGGTTATACGAAAAAGGAACCCCCATGGAGTTTTCTTTAAGCTCTTTTTAGACTCTCTAAACATGAAAAGATTGCCGAGCAACCTTGCTATTTTCACGCTCGATAAAGCATTTGAAGTACGCATCTTTCGAGCGATAGTTTAACCATTTTTCGGTCTCGTTGGACTACTGTACGAAAAAGGAACTGAGAGAGTTATTTTTTAAGTGTTTTTCCAAACTCTATAATCTTGAAAAACCTTCGAGTTTACTATCTCTAGACTCATTAAACAAACATTGACAGACCCGTGATGGGACCAAACCACTCCTTCCTAGGGTTCATTAAGAATACTCTGAGGGACTCGTCCAAAGGATGAGGTTATATCAACAAGCATATGTGATCCTCTTCAAGATTGCGTAAAAATAAAGAGGTACTTGCCAGAAATGGTGGGGGGAAATTTGGGAAAGGGATATGTTTCATCTTTGTATTGATTGGCAGTAAGTGTCACTCTTGAACATGACACCCCCTATTCATCATTTGAAGCTAGTTTGGGAAATCCATTTGTCTCTCTTTTGATTAATTACAAGGTCATTCCATTTGTCGTCTTTGAGTCAATGTTGCCAAATCATTGGTCGTGTCGTTCATATGTTCAAGAGAAGTCCATCTGAAACCTATATTGAGTCGGCCATCTGCAGTTATCCATTCTCTCTGTGTCGGCCTTCCCTGTGTCCAAAGTCCAATTGCTACATGCTCTATTTCACCTTCAAACTGTTTTACTCATTTCGTTTCATTGATGGGGGATACATCAAGGCCCTCCTATGATGAGTTTTGTTCCGTCAACTTCATCACATTATCCGAGATCAATACTTAGAAATTATTTATTACCTTGGAGCTTGCATGCCTCAATGGCAAGTTTCCTCGCTTTCGACAGCGGGTTTACATCATTGACCCCTGATCAAAATATTCTGTCAGATGTTCGACATCAACTCATTTATTCACAGTCAATGGATTGTACTATGGTACCTTGGGATTCATTGACATCAATGGTGATTTCCCTCGCACTTGTTAATGGTTACATCAATGACCGATAATCAAGTGGTTTCTACCATGTTCGACTTCAACACATGTAATCACATGGTTAGATTCGTACTTTGGGTGATGAGATTGAAGACCCTCGATATTCTCTTTGTGACCCAGGTTGTGATGGAGTATGTATAATTTGAGACACATAGATCCACTATGTATGTTTCGTGGCTATGTTGTCTTGATTTAAAATTTATCGCATATATCCACAGTGTATTCAGGTGGCTATGCTATATTGTAATGGCATGGATCCACAGTGTATGATTGGTGGCCATGACCTTTGTTTATGATGTCATCAGTCTATGATCTGATTATGGGAATTCCTACCTCAGAATTGGTATATATAATATTTTGCAGATGCTTGGATGTTTGCAGGTTTCCGATTAGATGTGCTCTTGGTTCTTGACACACACATGTAGCTTACAAAGTCTATCGACTGTCACTGGTTCCAATCTCAGACTTTGGGGGGAATTCTGTTATCTATAATTTTGGTCGTCATGACGATGTAATGATGATGGAGAAATCAGGCTCTTCACTAGAACACTTTCCTGAGAAAAGTTACTTTTGTCTCTTTCCAGAAATCATATTTTTAAGGGAGGTTCGCAGGCTACCTATATATTTGCCTGCGAGAATGTATGATTCTCGCAGGCTGCATTAATTTGGGTTGCGAGAAGTTCACATTGTACCTAACTATCAGGGTGAGAACATCTTCTAAAGGAAGAAAAAAGATAAATTCTCGAACCTTCTAGAAGGGAATCTTCTAGAATGATGAGTTGGCATTCGAATGGTTATCTAAGTACTGGTTTTCCTGATATCTGGGGATCATTCCTATCCAAGTAAATAATCTATTCTCTCCTATATATTGAGGGGAATGCTCATGGAAAAGGTTAGAAGCAAACTAGCAAGAGAATTATTGGAGAATTAGTGGAATATTGTATGAAGGATTGATGCTACAGTAGCTAGAGACACCAGCAAGGTTATCAAAAGTGGTTGATCTTCTTCATGCATGAGAGGTGTTTCAACGCTCCCCCAAAGGAGGGCAGGGAGCATTGGCACTCCCTAGAAGAGGGTAGGGGATCGTTGCCCAAAATTTCCTTAAAAAAGCCCAGCGCTCCCCCAGAAGGGTGCATAGAGTGCTGGAACCATTAACAAGTGCGAGGAAAATCACCATTGATGTCAATGATTCCCAAGGTAACCTAGTACATTCCAATGAATGTGAATAAATGAGTTGAAGTCAACCATTTATGGAATTATCCGATCAGGAGCCAATGATGTAAACCCAGTTTTGGAAGCGTGGAGGCCTACCATTGAGGCATGAAGGTCCCAAGGTACTAACTAGTTTCTAATTCTAGTTCCTGAATGATGTGTTGAAGTCGATAGGAATAGACTCGTCGTAGGAGGGCCTTGATGTATCCCCCATCAACGACATGAAACTAACATAGAGATGTAAATTGGTAGATCAAATGAACATGGACTGACATGGGTATTGAAACAAAATATTTGTGATGGTTGCTCTCGAGGAAGATACTTCCCTTGAACACTAAGGCACAATAGCAGAAACATGACATGGACCAAAACATGATGATGAAATGGAAATTGTGACTTTCATCAAGTGACCCAAAGGAGTAAAGAAACTCAGAGGATTGGTTCAGTGTAGAGGTTCAGTGGATTAAAATGTATGCAAAGACAAAGTGTCGTGTTCAAGGGCGACTGTAAGAGTGACTGGTGAAGTTTTCAAAAACTGCTCGGCTTTCTTCCTTCAAATGTTTCCCCCATCTAGATAGACGAGTACCTATTTTTAATTTAATGAGCTCGAGGAGGGTAACACATGCTCTATATAACTCACCTTCAGTAAGTCCCTCTTCCTTTGTTTAATGAACTGGAAGAAGTAAGGGTTCGGTCCCATATGGGCCCTTCAATGTATAGTTTAGCGAGTCCAGAGAAGGAAAACATGATGGTTTTTCATGTTTAGAGAGTCTGAAAAGAACTTAAAGTCGACTCCAGGGTTTTCCTTTTTCGTAATGTTAGTCTCATGAGGCTGAAAAATGGATAAATTACCACTCGAAAGATGCCCTTTCAAACCTTTTAATGAGTGTGAAAGGAAGTAAGATCACTTGACAATCTTTTCATGTTTAGAGAGTCTGAAAAGAGCTTAAAGGAGGCTCTAGGGGGTTCCTTTTTTGTATAACCTTTACGAGTTCAAAAAAGTGATAAAAGTATATTCGGTTACATTCTCATGTATTTTCAAGCTTGAGAAAGAAAAAAGACTAAGATCGGTATTGGTTTCATTTTTTCACAAGATTGAAACAAAATTAAAGTATTCTTGTAAATTCCCAATGTAAATTCCAAAGGTTGGGATACCCATGGATGGTTGGTACTCTTCCCCCAACTTTAAAAACTAGTGGCATAACTCCATAATGATAATCAAATTCGGGAGACATACCCCCCCAATCTTCAATTCATTCACCGATGTTGAGGTTGTCACTAATTTATGGACTAGATGGAGAAAAAGGATAAGGGTGGATGAAATGAAGGTTCAAATATGAGACCTAAGGAAAGACTCGACTTGATGGGAGAGGTGACTATTTCATTTTTTAACGAGCTTGTCACAGGAAAAGAACTATGCTCAGGGCTCTGGGTTGAATCCCCATATTTCTGTTTCATTTTTTAACGAGCTTTCTACAGAAAAGAAAAACTATGCTCAAGGCCTCTGTTTCATTTTTTAACAAGCTTGCCACAGAGAAGTGAAATTATGTTTGTAGCTTTTGTTTAATTTTTTAGCGAACTTTACACAGAGAGGAAAAATATTCTCGTGACTTATTCTTGATCATGGTTTCCAAGAGGATAAATCTCTATAAGGAAACCATGTCAAGGGACAAAACTTGGTCATGGCTTCCAAACGATCTTCACTGGGTGGAAGAACAATGCTGTAGAAGGAACACATGTTGAGGGTCATAATAGGGGTAAGGAGATCAGGCTCCAAAAGCCCTACCGATGATATCGCCATGTCAACTACCAGATCTAATTCATCAGACGTTGAATTCATGGGAGACAAAGCCACATAATTGACCTATGTCAGGGGTGATACCGACTGCATATAGTAACCATGTAGGGAGGTCATTGGGTTAATGGTCATGTTAGGGCCAACGAATGAAAGTTGATCAATAGTCACCATTCTTCCATCGTGAGGGAAAGATATCACATGAAAGAGAGTGGAGACAATAGCTTTCATGGCATAGACATAATCTCACCCAAGGTGTAAATCGAAATCCAAGGGGTCCTGGACTACCATAACATCAATAAAGACAGTTTTCCATCCCAAAGTTACAAGAAACTGAGGAAGGATTCCTAAAGGGTGATTAGTTCTTCTGTTAAAAGAGAACAGATTCTGGGTAATTGACACAAGCTGAGGACAACCCAAAGCTTGTCAAGCAATAGAGGACAAAATACTAACGGACAAACCTTTATCTATCATCACATGAGGAACGTCCCAACGACAAACCTATACTGTAATATTGAAAGGAATGTGAGAGGGAAGACGAGGTCCAGTTAGCACACCTCAATAAAAAAGGATGGCCTCATTACTTGGAGGGTGTTTCGTGGGAGAAGGAGGTGTTGGACACACCTACCACACTTAGAGGGGGGGGTGAATGAGTGTGGGGATATTTTTCCCAAAACTTCCCTCTTACACAAAAACTCCTTAGTTAACATTCAAAATTTTCTAATTAATCATTTATTTCATTTATAATCAGTTATATTTGAATACATATCAGCAACATATCATCAACAAATCATCTCCACAAGGAACACAAAGAACACAAGATGTATGTACAATTTTTCTTTTTATTGTGGACTTCAATCTGAGGGTTTTTCAGCAACAACTGAATAGAGTACAACTCTACAAGAGCACCATATCTATATGCAAGACTCAACTTACATTCTCAGCACCAACTGAGATGAGGCAACAATCCTCAACACATATCAATCTATCAACATAAACAAATGCATCAACCATGCACCAACCTGTGCCAAACAACCTATAATCAACCTGTACCATAAAAAAGTGTATCCAACCATGTACCAAGTATATATAAATCATGTGTCAAATAATCATCAACAATGACTCATCAATATGTACCAACATCATCAACTATACAGCTCACTTATGTGCCAACTCATCAACTGCTTGTCTCAGCCATGACTAGTTTTGGATTAGTTAACAACCCCAACTTGAAATAATCCTAACATTCTACCTATAATGCATAAAGATCTTAAATTTATACACAATTTTCTTTAGTGTTTTTTATGCAATTCCTCTAGGTGGCACTACTTGGAACCTCTCATAAAAGGCGTTATAGAAAAAATGGCATACATTGTTGAATTTTGGCTTATTCTAGAGAGTGACCTTGTAGAGAAGGTCCCACACAAAATATTCATTGAATTGATCTAAAACTATTACACATCATACTGCAACCTGTACCATAACCAACACATTTGGTATCACTAAATTTGGATATGTTATGAAGAAGTTATGACGTTTTTACCCGAACACATGTTTTTGACTAGTTTCAAGACTACAACCATGACTAGTTTTGGATTAGTCAACAACTCCAACTTGAAATAATAATAACTTTGTAGCTGTAAAGAATAAAGATCTGAAACTAATAAAAAAAATTCTTCAGTGTGTTTTATGCAATTCCTCTAGGTGGCACTACTTGGAACCTCTCAGAAAAGGCATTATAGCAAAAATGGCATACCTTGCTGAATTCTGGCTTATTCTAGAGAGCGACCTTGTAGAGCATGGCCTACAAAATATGTTCATTGAATTGATATGAAACTATTGAAAAAAATTCTACAACCTGTACCATAACCAACACATTTTTTCTCACTAAATTTGGATCTGTTATGAAGAAGTTATGATGTTTTTACCCGAACACATGTTTTTGACTAGTTTCAAGACTAGTCACAAACCCTATTTTCCACAGAGTGTAAGTCCCAAAATACAATGACCCACAAGCTGAATTTTTTACCATTGATACTTGGGTATGTTTTCGCAATGGCATATCAATTTCACTATCTGAATCATTATAGAAAAAACTTTATAGTGAAAATGGTGAGATGACCTGTAAATAACATACCTTAGAAAGCACCATCAAAAGAATTTATCCTTCCTTGCATTTTGGCCTTCTTTTCTTCACCTTTCCTCAGAATTTTGGCATAGATATCCTTGGTTAACTTAGACACATATAGATATTCAATATGCTCAAGTGTGATTAAAATGAGAGAGCCTTGCCTCTTATTTATACTCTCCAAGTAGCTTCCTTAAAAACATCTTCTAGGTCACTTGGCC
>JZKD02S2386140.1:169600-197797 GCA_000966675.3 Picea glauca
GTACACTCATCACTTCACTTTATTATTTAAATAATTTCTTCTTTGCAACCACTTTGACTACTTTGACGTTTTGGGGCTTCTAGATGACTCATGAGGGTTCTCCAACTTCACATGGACATAACTCTCTAAACCCAAGGATTTATGTGGCGTTCCACATACCATTGGAAATGGCATGACATGTACTATCCATCTATAATAGTCTTACCTTCAAATATATTAAAACTCATACCATTAAACATCAAACAAACTTGGCTTCATTACCCAAACCTTTCTGCTACTGAAATTTTATACTGGACTTTCCTCAAGGGTTGACATCAATGACAACCAACCCAAACAATAAAAATATCCCCCTTTGGAATTGATGGAAACACTCTGATGCAATGCTGAAGTCATATCACTCATGCTCCCCATGTGACCATCGTTCCTCATGGAACCATGCCGCTATGCTCTTTCTCCAAGCATTTATCTTTTCATATGATAAATCTCTCCCCCTTTGTCATTAATGGAAAAGGTATCTTTCCATCTGGGGTTTGTCCCCCTGACTGAACTCTTCCTGAAACTAATCTCCCAACTTGAATTGTCCTATTTAATGTACTTCCTTGTGTAAATATAAGACATATAATATAAGCATTCAAAAGCATTCATTTTGGAGTAGAAATTACTCAGAGTCTCTGGCAAATATACTCAAAGGCTTCCCTTGGAAGCGGTTTTGTAAAGATGTCTTCCACTTGTTCTTTTGTGCCCACATATTCAACTTTGATGTTATTCTCTGCAACTTGTTCTCATAGAAAGTGATATTTTGTTGGAATGTGATTCGTCTTGGACTGCATCACCGGGTTCTTTGAGATACTGATGGCACTTATATTATCACAATAGATTGGAATGGGTTCATCATACTCAACTTGTATATCTGTCAAAGTTTGTTTCAACCATAGAACTGGAGAACAACATCCTGTTGTTGAAATATACTCTGCTTTGGCTATAGATAAAGATATTGATGATTTTTTTTTCTTAGACAAGATACTAAACATTCACCCAAGTAGAACATTGCTCCATTGGTGCTTCATCGTTCATTAATGTAACCTTCCCAATCTGCATCTATGTAGGCAATAAGTGATAAATCCTTTCCTTTTGGATACCATAATCCAAACTATTTTGTTCCTTTGAGATATCTGAAAATCCTCTTCAATGCTAATACATGTGATTCCTTTGGTGCTACTTGAAATCGTGCCACATGTCCAACTACCTGCATTACATCTGGTTTGGATGTTGTCACATATAATAAGATAACAATCATTGAGCTATATTTTCTCTGGTCTGTAGACTTTGAATCATCATATTTTCTCAACTTGCAACTAGTTTGCATAGGAGTGGTAAATAATTTGCAATCATCCATTATGACCCTCTTTAGCATTTCTCCGATATACTTAGTTTGAGAAATAAAAATTCCTTGGTTGCTTTGACATATCTGATGAACCAGAAAGAATGATAGTTCTCTGAGTAATGACATTTCAAAATCATTATGAATATCATTTGCAAATTCTTGGCTTAACCTGTCATCAGTACTTCCAAAAATAATATCATCAACATAAACTTCAATTAATAAAATACTATCTTGAGTTACCTTGATGTAGAGGTTTTTGTCAGCACTTCCTTCTCTGAACCCTGTTTGTTGTAGATATTTATCCATTCTAGAGTACCAATATCTAGGAGCATGTTTTAGACCATACAAGGCCTTCTTCAATTTACACACATAATCTGCATTCTCCGACAACTAAAATCCTTCTGGTTGTTCAATGTAGACTTCTTCTTCAAGTTCCCCATTCAGAAAAGATGATTTCACGGCCATCTGATAATATTTAATATTATTGGAGAATGCATAATGATGTAGGAGCACCTCTCCACGTCAGCAGCCAACCAGCCAACCACACCAACGAATTCAAATCGTGCGCTAAAGAGAGGCACAACCTCATTTAAAAATCCGAATTGAATGTAATTTAATACTTAGGCTGGTGAGCCATGGAAGTCGTGCCTTTGTGCAAGTTGTAGATAAGATCGTCTTTAATGCTATATCGGCTAAGATCTAGATCTAGACGCTGGACTAGACAACCATTGATTGTAATTTATTAGAGTAGGTGAACCTGGAGGGAAGCACTCGATGAGCCCCTCAGGTAAAAGAGATTTTGAGATCTCATTTTGAGCTAGGGTGGTTGTGGTAGAGTTGAGGAGAGCCAGAGAGAGCTCAGGAACACCATTGTAAAGATACAATCATTTTTCCATTGTTAATATAACAGAGCAGTTTTTCCTGCATTGATTCTGTGTTATATGAATGTCTGTGTGTGTTCCATTGTATGTTGTAGATGTATGTTGGCATTTGCAGGAGTGTGTTTGATTTCAGGGTTGAAGGTATTTGAAGCTTCACACCAGGAGGGTGTGACAGAACGCTGCGGGTTCTGAGAGCCGTGAACGGAGGTTGCACTTCTGAACTCTGCGGAGTCAGACAAAGGCGTGCTGAGGCACAGGACTGAAGTCAACAACTCAGAGGAAGAAGACCTCAAGGTTGTTGAATACCTTGGAGGCAAGGCTATGTAGCTGAAACACAGTTGCAGATAGAACTTTGTTGTAATTTCTGTGGAGCTCTGCCAGGTGGGCATTGAGCGTAAGCACGAGGTGCTGGAGGAAGGAACTCTGCTGAGAGTTCAAAGGAAGTAGAATCACTAAGGATTCTGAGAGCTCTGCCAGGAGGCCATCGAGCAGGTACATTGGTGCAAGGAGAAGAGGACTCCTTGAGTTCTGTGATTTGGAAGAAGAGTCCACTGAAGGATCTTCACTGGGTTGTTGAATACCCAGAAGGCTCAGTAAGGAGTGCTTGAGGTAGAAGGATAGCCAAGAGGGCATCCAAACATTCTCCAATCTGTGGGAGAAGAAAGATAAAAATCCCTCAAGGGGTCTGAGTATTTGCAGGAGCTCAGAAGGAATAGCATCATGGAGAACACATGGCGAGGCTCAAGGTTGTAGAGCTCGCAGAGGAAAGAAGCAAAGGTCGAGGCCTTTGGAACCTTGGAAATTCTCCCAAGGCAGGAAGAAAGCGCAAAAGCTCAGGAGGAGCAGCGTTGGTCGTCAGATCAGTTGGAGGAGAGGGATCTGGACCGTTGAGAAATTTTACGTCCAGAAAGAACTTAGGAGGAGCCCATAGAAGGAGGAGACTGACAACCATCGTATTTCACTCAGAAAATCCCTTCAGCCATTGGATCAGGAGAAGGAACGCAGAGCTTAGCAGCCGGAGGAGCGCAGAGAAGGAGAAAAGATCTGAGCCATCAGATCTAGAGCAGATACCCGACAGTCATTGGATCTGTGGAAGCTGCGAGGGAGTTAACCTCGTAGACAGGAGGAGAAATTCCGACAAGAGATGTGGAGGCATCGAAATATCAGGAATTGGCATATAGACATTCCCATTGACAAAGGATCGGGGAAATCCATAGTGGAACCCCGACATAGAATCTGGATCGTCCATTCTGGTAGGACATGTGGCGGAGATCCGGAAAGAGTCGCGATATTTGGTCATCGAAGAATCAGGATTCTCGAGGTCGTGAGAATCAAGACACCAACAGCCGTGAAATCCCGATGGGATCTGGACCGTTCGTTTGGGAGCAGACGCATGTAACAAGATTACCCACAGTGGGGACTCGGGCATCGGAGGTTGGAAGAGGAAGTCATTCGACTTCATGAGTGGAAAAAAGGTGAGAGCTCCATGTTGTGGGGCCTAGATGACGTCATATCGGGATATCGACATACGAGAACGGTGTGGGGCCACGAAGTCAGTGAGAAGACATATGGCACATCACATGTCGGGAGTTCATGAGTAGAAGGGCCGAGAGCTTGGTGTCAAGAGTTGCGAGATGTGAGGCCACAAAGCGGTGAAGTGGTGAGAGGATCAGGAGCCATCCATCTAAGGAGGATAGGTGGCAGAGATCGAGAGATCTCGCGAACTCGAGAGTTCGCAGGGTGAGAGCCCAAGCACTGGGTACTCTAAGTCGCAAAGGCGCGAGGAGAGAGAAGAAGAATAGCCATTGGATCTGGGCTGTAGGAGAACCGTCGGATCTGTACGTGGGATCATGTATCGGGGTCTCGTGATAAAATACTTGAGGATTTTTCCATAGAGATCGCAATAATGCGATAAGCGATATTTCGATCGTTGGAGGATAGTGTGGGCCATAGCGAAGTCGGTGAGTGGAGGACAGATGGTGTAACTTATCGGGATCTTGCCATGAGAAGTCCCGAAATATCGGCGTTAGGATTCGCAATCTAGTGAAGTCTGAAGTCCCACGAGATAAGGGACCGTTGAAAAGTCAACTCTCATGCGCATCGACATTTCGGCGCATCTGGTATCAAGACTTGGAAAATCAAGAGCTTGATATAGTGAGTTGCGAATTCACGATAGGAGGTAAGGCCACGGTTGCGGAGGTAGTGGTCATATGGTGAGAGCTGAGCCAAGAGGGGGAGCATGTGGAGAAAAGTGCACATCGGAGAATCGGGAGTCGGGAGTTCAAGCGAGAAGAGACTCTTGACAGCGGAAAGTCCAAAACCCCGAACCCCGGTAGTGAGTCGGGGAAAAGCCACGGCTAAGTGCAGAAAGTCGTGAGGGATTAGGAAGGACCTGTGGATTGGGTGTTAGCAGAAGGACTCCAGTGGGGAATCTAAAGAGTCGCTTCATCTCATAAGGGAATTTAGAACAATCCTGTGAGCGGGCGAGGAGTTGTTGGAGGAGGTAGCTCGTGCCTGCATCAGGTGGTATCAGAGCCAGAATATGTTTGTATATTGCAGACAAAGGAGCAGGAAGAAGACACAGTGTTGGAAGACTCTGTGACGATTTTTTGCAGGTAGGTAGCAGTCGAGAAGATAGTCAGGGAGAATGGGAGATGATGAAGCTGGACACACTCAAGATGCAGAGTGACAACAATAGTTCTGTCAGGGAGGCAGATAGACACAGCACCATGGTTACTAAAGACCATTGGCATGCTGGGAGGAAGAAAAGCAAGGCAGAAAAGCTTGACGAATGGGATAAAGAAAGGACTAGAGAGCTGTATGAATTTAAAGCAGACATAGAGAAGCTCGAACTGCGGATGCGGCAGGATAGGAGGAGGAGACGGATGCGTGAATTGCCCATGAAGAAGGCGAAAGAAAAATGGCCAGTCAAGGAGTTGATGGTCAGAGGGCAGTGCAGGTTGTTGAAGAGATGGTTGAGGTATGCTGGAAACCTAGGGCCACAGAGGAAAAGATGATCGATCACTGTAAGCCAGAGACTGGGAGAGGTCTCAATGATGAAGAATTTGAATTGGGATCATCAGGGGATCTCAAGCACTACCAGGAGGGCAGAGAAGTGGAAATTCCAGTTTTCCAGGAGGGAAACGAGTTGAGATCAGCTGAGGATCTCATGGACTGTCAGGAGGACAACCAGGGAATTTCAATTTTCCAGTTGGGCAATGATGAGAGATCATTGAGGGATCTCGAAGACTGCTAGGAGGGCAGTGGAAGCATCTCAGACTGCTAGGTGGGCAGAGATGAAAATTGGAGGCTATATGAAAGTCTCATGGGCTCGGAGAAGAGTTCAATTCAGCAAGGATTGCTGATGAAGATGGGATCGGTTGATCTCATAGTCTACCAAGAGGGTAGCAGAGACATCCCATATTTTCGGGTGGGCAGGGATGAGCAGATGAGACTATCTGTGGGTCTCATAAACTCCGAAGTGAGTTGAAATTAGCTAGGGGAGCTGACAGAATAGGTGGACTTGAATCAGCAGGTGCAACTGATAAAAGAGGAGAAAGATCAGGATGATCTCCTGATGATTGGGGGAATTGGGATATTCCTACCATGTGCCCGGGAGGAGGCAGAAATTTGTGTTGCAGATGGTGCAACAACAGAACAGTCATAGCTATCGATGACTGTCAGGGAAGAAGAAGAATTGGAGCAGACTTTGGAAGCTGCCCAAGTAGAAACAAAAGAAGAGAATGAGCGTTCTGAGGGATAGTTCAATAGTTTCAGCCAGCGAGATGAGAGCGCTGTAGCATTGGAGCTAGCAGCAAAGGAAGCCGAGAAGCAGGCAGGTAAATTTATCACTCCATGGGAGATGGAGCTAGAGATGCTGGAGGATTGGTTGTACAATCCAGGGCCAGCCAGAGAACTGGCAGAATTTGAGCTGTCAGAGAAGAGGACGACTGAGCAGCAGGTTAGTCAAGAAGAGACTGCAGAACTAAAGTATGCAGCAGAGTGGCAACTTGAGGCCACAGATAAAGATGAAGAGGAATGCATGGGAGATCATAGTGATCTGCCCAATGGCCAAAAAGTTTTGCAGCTAAGGAGACTGCAACAACAGGACCAGCCATGGGAGCAGCTGGATGAGGTGATAGAAAAGATCAGAAGGTTGATGGTAGAGTCAGCGAAAACTTCCAGCAAGGAGAGGCTGAGCAGAAGAGAAGCAGCAGCAGCAGTAATGCAGAAGCAGCAGCAGCAACAGAATGGAGCAGATGGGAAGCTCCAAATATTCATTTGGGATCCAGGAGGATTTCCAACAGCTTAAAGGGGAATCGCATGAGTAGGAGCTCATGATTTTGCAGCTGAGGAGTTTGATGCAGGAGCATCTCTCCACGTCAATAGCCAGCCAGCCAGCCATGCCAGCAAATTCAAATCGCGCGCTAAAGAGAGGCGCAACCTCATTTAAAAATTCGAATTGAATGTAATTTAATACTTAGGCTGGTGAGCCATGGAAGCTGTGCCTTTGTGCAGGCTATAGATAAGATCGACTTTAATGCTAGATTGGCTGAGATCTAGATTCAGACGCTGTACTAGACAACCATTGATTGTAATTTATTAGAGTAGGTGAACCTGGAGGGAAGCGCTCAATGAGCCCCTTAGGTAAAAGAGATTTTGAGATCTCATTTTGAGTTAGGGTGGTTGTGGTAGAGTTGAGGAGAGCCAGAGAGAGCTCAAGAACACCATTGTAAAGATACCGACATTTTTCCATTGTTAATATAACAGAGCAGTTTTTCCTACATTGATTCTGTGTTATATGAATGTCTGTGTGTGTTCCATTGTATGTTGTAGATGTATGTTGGCATTTCTAGGAGTGTGTTTTATTTCAGGGTTGAAGGTCTTTGAGGCTTCACACCAGGAGGGTGTGATAGAACGTTGTGGGTTCTGAGAGCCATGCATGGAGGTTGCACTTCTGAACTCTGCGGAGTCAGACAAAGGCCTGTTGAGGCACAGGACTGAAGTCAACAACTCAGAGGAAGAAGACCTCAAGGTTGTTGAATACCTTAGAGGCAAGGCTATGTAGATGAAACACAGTTGCAGACAAAACTTTGTTGTAAGTTCTGTGGAGCTCTGCCAGGTGGGCATTGAGTGTAAGCATGAGGTGTTGGAGGAAGGAACTCTGCTGAGAGTTCAAAGGAAGCAGAATCACTAAGGATTCTGAGAGCTCTACCAGGAGGGCATCGAGCAGATACATTGGTGCAAGGAGAAGAGGACTCCTTGAGTTCTGTGATTTGGAAGAAGATTCCACTGAAGGATCTTCACTGGGTTGTTGAATACCCAGAAAGCTCAGTAAGGAGTGCTTGAGGTAGAAGGATATCTAGGAGGGCATCCAAACATTCTCCAATCTGTGGGAGAAGAAAGACAAAAATCCCTCAAGGGGTCTGAGTATTTGCAGGAGCTCAGAAGGAATAGCGTCGTGGAGAACGCACGACGAGGCTCAAGGTTTTAGAGCTCACAGAGGAAAGAAGCAAAGGTCGAGGCCTTTGGAACCTTGGAAATTCTCCCAAGGTAGGAAGAAAGCGCAAAAGATCAGGAGGAGCAGTGTCAGTCGTCAGATCGGCTGGAGGAGAGGGATCTGGACCGTTGAGAAATTTTACGTCCATGAAGAACTCAGGAGGAGCCCACAGAATGAGGAGATTGACAACCGTCGGATTTCACTTAGAAAATCTCGTCAGTCGTTGGATCGGGAGAAGGCGCGCAGAGCTTAGCAGTCGGAGGAGCGCAGAGAAGGAGAACGGATCTGAGCCATCAGATCTGGAGTAGATGCCTGACAACTGTTGGATCTGCGGAAGCTGTGAGGGAGTTAACCTCGTAGATAGGAGGAGAAATCCCGACAAGAGGTTTGGAGACATCGGGATATCGGGAATCGGCATATCGTCATTCCCGTTGACAAAGGATCGGGGAAATCCATAGTGGAACCCCGACACAGAATATGGACCATCCATTCTGGTAGGACACGTGGCGAAGATCTAGAAAGAGTCACGATATTTGGTCATCGGAGAATCGGGATTCTCGAGGTCGTGAGAATCGGGACACCAACAGCTGCGAAATCCCAACGGGATCTAGACCATTCATTTGGGAGCAAACGCGTGTCACGAGATTACCCACAGCAGGGACTCGGGCACCGAAGGTTGGAAGAGGAAGTCATTCAACTTCACGAGTGGCAAAAAGGCGAGAGCTCCATGTTGTGGGGTCTAGCTGACGTCATATCGGATATCGACATACGAGAACGGTGTGGGGCCATGGAGTCGGCAAGCGGACAGGTGGCACATCGCATGTCGGGAGTTCGTGAGTAGAAGGGCCGAGATCTTGGTGTCAAGAGTCGCGAGACACGAGGCCACAAAGCGGCGAAGTGGCAAGAGGATCAGGAGCCGTCCATCTGAGGAGGACAGGTGGCAAAGATCGAGAGATCTCGCGAACTCGGGAGTTCGCAGGGTGAGAGCCCAAGCACTGGGTATTCCAAGTCGCGAAGGCACGACGAGCGAGAAGAAGAATAGTTGTTGGATCTGGGCCATAGGAGAACCGTCGGATCTGCACGTGGGATTGTGTATCGGGGTCTCGTGATAAAATACTCGAGGATTTGTCCACGGAGATCGTGATATTACGATAAGTGATATTTTGACCGTTGGAGGATAGTGTGGGCCATAGCGAAGTCGGTGAGTGGAGGACAAATGGAATAAGTTATCAGGATCTCGCCGCGAGAAGTCCTGAAATATCGGCATTAGGATTCGTGATCTAGCGAAGTCTGAAGTCTGCGAGATAAGGAACCGTTGAAAAGTCAACTCTTGTGCGCATCAGCATTTCGGTGCATCGGGTATCGAGAGTTGGAAAATCAAGAGCTCTATATAGCGAGTTACGAAGTCACGATAGGAGGTAAGGCCACATTCACGAAGGTAGTGGTCATATGGTGAGATTTGAGCCAGGAGGGGAAGCGCATGGAGAAAAGTGTGCATCATAGAATTGGGAGTCGGGAGTTCAAGCGAGAAGAGACTCTCGACATCAAAAAGTCTGAAACCCCAAACCCCGGTAGTGAGTTGGGGAAAAGCCACGACTAAGTGTAGAAAGCCATGAGGGATTAGGAAGGACATGTGGATCGGGTGTTAGCAGAAGGACTCCAGTGGGGATTCTAAAGTGTCGCTTCGGCTCAGAAGGAAATTTAGAACGATCCTGTGAGCGGGCGAGGAGTTGTTGGAGGAGGTAGCTCGCGCCTGCATCACATAAGATAAAATAATTTAGATTGCTTCCATTCTAGAAACTGGGGCCAATGTCTCTTCAAATTTGATTCCTTCAACTTGTGCGTATCCTTTACATACAAATCTAGCTTTGTTTCTTGTAACATGTCCATCTTCATTCAATTTATTTCTGAAAACCCACTTTGTGCCAATCACATTCTTATTCTTTGGTCTTGGAACCAATTCCCAAGTATCATTCTTCTCTATTTGATCCAATTCTCCATCCATGGCCTTATTCCAGAATTCATCCTTTCTAGCCTCTTCAAAACTTCTTTGTTCAATTGTAGATAAGAGTGCTAGGTGTGTTTGTTCTGGTGAATTTATTCTTCTTCTAGTCTCAACTCCTGCATCTTTGTTTCCGATAATCTGATCTGAAGGATGATTCTTCTGTACTTGTTTGCTAGGTGTCTTTGGAGGCACTTGCTAAACTTTCTCTTGTACTTTTGTCTAATCCTGTTCATCTTCCCCTTCTACTTCTTCTTCATCTTCTGTTTCTTCTTCATAAAGTTGTTCCATTGATTCATTTTCTTCTTCCTTTAATTCGTGTCCACCTGTTTCATCAATTGTTACATTGATGCTTTCCACAACTTTGTTCAACCTCATATTGTAACACGAGTATGATTTCCTTGTACCCAAGTAAACAACAAGTACTCATTTGTCCACACAAGAGTCAAACTTTCCCATTCTTCCATCTTCTCTTTTGATAAAGCATTTGCTTCCAAATACTCTGAATTGCTTCACATTTGTTGGTCTTCTTTTCCATATCTCGTAGGAAGTTTTTTCATTGTTGTTTCTAAGCATTAGTCTGTTTTGAATGTGAATTGTTGTAAGCACTTCATGTGTCCAAAACATTTATGTCAATTTTGAATCTATTAGCATTGTTCAATCCATTTCCTGTATTGTCATGTTCTTTCTTTCAACAACTCCATTCTGTTGAGGTGTCCTAGCAATGAATAATTGTCTTTTTATTCCATGCCTCCTGCAGTAGCCCATAAATTCCTTTGAAGTGAACTCTCCTCCATTATCAAATTTCAAACATTTGATTTTTAAATCCATTTCATTTTCAACCATTTCCTTATACACCTTGAAGTTCCTGAGAAATAAAACTGCATTCATTCTTGTATAATCGTCAACTAATAACATAAAGTATTTCTGAACTTTTACACCCTTTGTTGTAGCTGGTCCAATTAGATCAGTATGCACAATTTCCAGTGGTCTTGTCGTTGAATAATCCTTTGATTTGAACCTATTCTTTGTTTGCTTTCCTTGTTGACAATGCTTGCATAAAGTGTTGGTTGGTTTCGTGATCTGGGGAATTTCTCTAAATGCTTCTTTTTTGTTGAATTTGACAAGGTTATCAAAGTGTATGTGACCCATTCTTTTGTGCCATATCCAACTTTCATCTTCCTTTCCTAGACAACACTTTTCATTTCAAATTTCACTTAATACATATATGTTTCTTGAAGTTCTTGCAATTGTTCCAATCAATTTTCCTGAACCTCCTTTTCTTATCTCGCACTTCTGTGAATCAAAAGTAATTTTATGACCTTGGTAACACATTTGAATTACACTTAGAAGATTATGTTTCATATCTTCTACTAGTAGAAAATTTTCTTCCTTGGTATTCTTGTTTCCAATTCTGGTTGTGCCTTTTCCAATTATTTTAGCTGAATCATCATTTCCGAAGGACACTGATCCATCTCTTTCATTTATTAATGTAAGAAACATGTGTTTATACCTGTCATGTGTTTTGAACAACTACTGTCAACATAAAAACCATGTTTCTTTTGCTTATCTTGTAGAGAGAGTGTGCATTCCTCATTGCTATATTGATTCTTCTCTCTTATCCATGTTCTCTTTTGAGGTTCATGTATGTGATTGTTGTAGTTCTATTGTGGTTCTCTAGGAGGGACTTTCATTCTACAATGTTTCGCCATGAGTCCAAAGTTGTTGCACTCGTAACATTCCACTTCAGTTCTCAATGATTCAAACCTTTTGTAGCTTCTTCTCTGTTTTTCAATAGGCCTTCTTGGATAACCATTTTGTGTATGACTTTCAAAGTTTTTTATGTTCCTCCTATTAGCTCTGCAATTTACAACTTTATGTCCAAAATTATTGCATTTATAACATAAACCAAAAAATATAGTTTGATACCTGGGAGTTAAATATCTTCTAAAAGGAATTACTTTTATGAATCCTTCTTCTTCTTGAGGCCTATTTGTTTCTATCGGTCGTTGATTATGAAATATGAATCTTCTTGGTGGAGGAGTGTCCATTTAATCTTCCTTGTAGGCCTTCCTATTCTCTTTGATTGTTTTTGCATAACTTTTTGGATATGTTTCTTGTTCTGTTGTTTTGGATCTTGGTCCCTTTTTTTTCTGATTGTATCCAAGTCCAGACTTGTCATCATGAGGCTTTTGACTGTTGATAATATCATCCAAAAATTTTGCGTAGTTCTGCATATTTTTCTTTTCAATATCCTTTCTCAATGTGACAATATTTTCTTCCAAATTTTCAATGATAATGTCTCTTTCTTCTAGTTGTTCTTTGAGTGTTTCTTCAATTATTTTATATTCTTCTATTTGAACCTTCAATTTCATGATCATTTTTTCTAGTTCCTGATTGTCTTCTTTCGTTTCTTGTTCTTCTTGTAGCTTCTTGTTTTTCTTCTTTTCTTGTTCTTCCTGTAGCTTCTTGTTTTTATTCTTTTCTCTTCTTATAACTTCTATAGCACTCAACAATTATTCTTGGTAGTCAACTTATGCCATCTCTTTTAACTTCTTATAACTTCACATTCTTCTTCAATGTCTTCTATATCATAGTCTTCTACTGCCATCTCTTTATGTCTCACTATCACTGACTTCATCTTCGTCTGAGGAGGAGATGTCTTCTTTGGTGCATAAGCTTTTCTTGAAAGCTTTCTTTTTGGTTAGTTTTCCTTTATATGTTTGTTTTCTGTTTGAGTAATCTTCATCATTCCTCTCATTTTTCTTATGGGGACATTTTTTAGCAAAAATGACCAATACCATCACAATTAAAACAAATCAATGGAAGCTTACCTTTGTATCTGTCATTGGTTCCCTTGTTTAATCTTCTGACAAATTTGGCCATTTCTTCTTCATCATATTATGAGAAGTCATTGTTACTACTATGTTCCTTTTTCTTTCCCTTTTGCTTTGACCTTTTGGATTCTTTGAAAGTTGCTTATTTTATATCCGAATTTTCCTGTTCATTTCTCATTTCATATGATGTGAATATTCCATGTAGTTCATCCATGCTTATTGAGTCTAGATCCGCTCTTTCTTCTAGTGATGATATCTTAGGATCAAATCTCATAGGAAGAGATCTTAGTACCTTTTGAAAAATTATAGATTCTTCAATTTCGTCTCCCAATCCTATGATTGCATTCACTGATTCATCGACTCATAATAAGTAAGCTTCAATATTCTCATCTTCCTTCATAAAAAGTTGTTCGAATTGACCTCTGAAAGTTTGAAGTTTTGCTTCTTTGACTTTTGAATTTCCTTGATAAATATTTTGAATTTTTTCCCAAATCTCTTTAGCGTATTTACAATGTACAACTTTGGTATATATCGATTCACCAAGACCATTCAGAAGTGCATTTGTGGCTTTGGAATTATTTTGACTAAGTTTCATTTCTTTTTCACTTGTTGGCGGAATTGTTGGTTCTTTATATCCATCTACTACTGATTTCCAAATTTCGAATCCATGTGCTTGTATATATGTTTTCATCCTTCTGCTCTAGAATGCATACTTTTTTCCATCAAACTATGGTATTTCATTTTTATACATGTTGTTTCTCTCCATGATCTACCTTTTAGTGGTTAAACTTATTTCTAAAGGAACCTACTCTAATACCAATTGTTGAATTACTGAGAGGGGGGGTGAATTAGTAATAGAAAAATTCAATCATTTTTAACCATAAAATGAAATGTTATATCAATGTAGCATTATCATCCAATAGTTTTAGAGTAAATAAACAATTAACAAATGAGAAATCATACACATAAACAATACACTAGTGTTTTTATGTGGAAACCCAAAGTGGGAGAAAACCACAGAATGATTTTTCTTATATGTCTTTAAGAATTACATTAACTGGAAGCACCAACTTCCTTTGTTTTCCATATGCAACTGGAAGGATATTCCAACCCCCAATTTTCTCAGGCTACAACCTGAGGGAAGTTCCAACTCCACAATTCTCTGGTTACAACCAGAAGGAGGCTACAACCCCCTATGTTCTCTAGCTACAACCGGAAGGTGGATACAACCACTTGTCATTTCCCCATCCAACCGCTCTGTCGTATAAGTAGAATGATGGAACCACTCTCATACTATCGTTGTGAGATATACTTTCGTAAAATTGTACCAATCAACCTGCACCAAAAAACTTGTAACAACCTATACCAAACAACCTGTAATGAACCTGTACCATAAACAAGTGCATCAACCATGCACCAACTAGTACCTCAACCTGTACCATCAACGAGTGCATCAACCATGCTCCAAATATGTACTAGTCATGCATAAAATACACATAAACTATGACTCATCAATATGTACCAACATCATCAACTATACAACTCATGTATGTGCCAACTCATCAACTACTTGTCTCAACCATGTACCTCAACCAAAATCCCTCATCAATTTCATAATCCAAATCTGATGTGTAACTCTGTAATGGATCTAGTGTATATGATCGCATAGTTGCAAACCTTCCTTAAGTTTAACATTAAGAGACTATCATTTTCATCAAAATTTACTTTAGTCTCACATGACTAATTTTGGATTCATCAAAAACCCTAGCTTGTAATAATAATAACTATCTACCTGTAATGAATAAAGATATGAAAATAGTACATGATTTTCTTCAGTGTATTTTATACAATTCCTACACGATTCACTGCTTGGAACCTCTCAGAAAAAGAGTTATAGTAAAAATGGCATACCTTGTTGAATTTTGTCTTATTCTAGAGAGCGAACTTGTAGAGCATTCCCCACATGAAATATTTGTTGTATGGATATTAAAATGGTACAAAGAATACTAAATACGGTACTCTAACCAATACATTTGGTCTTACTGAATTTGGATCTGTTATGAATAAGTTATGATGTTTTTACCCGAAACACTTGTTTTAGACTAGTTTCAAGACTATCCACAAACCCTATTTTCCACGAAGTGTAACTCCAAAAATACAATGACCCACAAGTTGAAATTTGTATCACTGTTATTTGGCTATGTTTCCTCAACTTCCTCCAGATTTTGTAGTCTGAGACTTTCTAGAAAAAACATTATTGCGGAAATGGTGAGATTACCTGTAAATAACATACCTTAGAAAGCATCATCAAAAGAATTTATCCTCCCTTAAATTTTGGCCTTCTTTACTTCACCTTCCCTCAGAAATTTGCCTTAGATATCCTTTGGTTACATCAATCACTTGTAGATATTCAATATGCTCAAGTGTGATTAAAATGAGAGACCATTGCCTCTTATTTATACTTTTATGTACCTTCCTCAAGGGGTTACCTTCTAACCATCTTAAACCACTTTCCTTATTTTAGGGCTAACCCACTTCTAACTACTTGTCCACTTAGTAATTTCTCCATTAACTTTATTATTTAAATAATTTATTTTGTATCCACTTTGACTTATAGTACACTCATCACTTCACTTTATTATTTAAATAATTTCTTCTTTGCAACCACTTTGACTACTTTGACTTATTGGGGCTTCTAGATGACTCATGAGGGTTATCCAACTTCACATGGCCATAAATATCTAACCCTGAGGAGTTATGTGATGTTCCACACACCACTGGAAATGGAATGACATGTAATATCCACATAGAATATTATTATCTTCAAATATATTAAAACTCATACCATTATACATCAAAAAAACTTGGGTCCATTACCCAAACCTTTGTTCTATGGAATTTGCTATCATACTTTCTTCAAGGGTTGAAATCAATGAAAACCAACCCAAATAATCAACATAAATAACATCAATAGTAAAGGTAGTGAATGAAACCCTCCATAAATTTTCTGAGGCATGCAGGAGTGCGACACAATAGGCCTAAGTGGCTTGGGACAAGCCACAGGTGAGTGATGGGGTCCTGTTGCGAAGGAATTTAGGGGAATGGAACATTGAGAAGAGATGAGGAATAGGGAAAAGGTGCAAGATCAAGAATATCAATAAGAGAAAGAATATCAAGAATATCAAGAAGACCAAGAAGATTAATAAATAAGAGAGAGGAAAGAGGAAAAGATGGGGGAAAATAAAGAACATCTAGCACAAAATCCAGGAAAACCATTCGAGCATGAGTGGTATCTAGTGCATAATGAGTTGTCTCCAGCCGAGCATGAGTCATAACCAACTCGTTATGAGATGGAGAAACACCCTGATAAAATGGCATAAATATTTCAAAGATCCACAAAGTTTGGGGTTGTTGATGTTGTTGTTGTTGGTGGTGGTGTTGTTTTTTGTTGTTGTGGTTGAAGTTTGTGAGGTCTAGAAATAAAGAGAGGTTAATAGAGTAGAGAGGTGAAACAAAATACAACTGTGAATAATATTGTATCCTATGCATCCATTGTAGTGCAGAGTGCAATCAAGATACTTAAATCTAATAAAAAAAGCCAATCTTTTGTGGGCGTAGCCCGAAGGGGGGTGAACCACGATAACTCTATGTATAAATTTGTTGTTGGATGAGTCTTCATGTCTGCATTGTGTTAAATATTGTCTTTAATATGGATGAATGTTTATCTTTGTTGATATTGTTGATATACTAATTCACAATAGCCATAATCGTATGCTTAACCACAAAACAACATGAATATGGACTTAGATGCATATATAATTAAGTAACAAGTTCATATTAACAAGGATATAGTGCATGAAAGGATCATGTAGGTCTGACAGAGTGTGTTTCCCATATTTCCATCACCACTACAGAATCTTGGTTCATGTAGTTCCCATAAGGATACCTCGAGTGAGACTTCACCTACTTGCAGGTGATGCTGAAAGGGCCGGTGTCTGTAGGGTTTTGTTGGACTAAGTGACTTGAACACATGGTTTTGAACCTACCTGTGTGCACTCTAACAACAACCATATATGTTGAGGTTCTCATGTGATATATGGTGATCACATGTCCCCATATTGGATCCATATGTTTCCCCCCACTCCTAGGGGTAAATAGAAGAGATCATGTCTCATGGACCACAAAGAATATAGTGTTCCCGACCATGATGATGATCATGATGTCCACAAATAACATCCTAGCACCCCTTCCCTTATGTTTCCTCTTATACTTCATATCATTCAAGCCCATCACATATAATCAACTTAGTGTATGGGAGATGGTAAGCCAGTGTCACCATGAGGTATGTTAGTATTTCTTTCATGCAAAGTGTCATGCTTAATATACTAGGCATGTAGATGAGAAACATTGGTTGAAGTTGGATAATGGATCACTACCTCAAGAAGTTATTTATGTTTCATTTTTTCACCTTGGTAGCCAAAATCTATGCCCTAGTCCCTTGTTCTCACCTCCTAGGGAAAAGGGGTACTATTGAGGGGTCCCCACAAGGGTAATGTTTCATTTCCCCACCATAATTAACACTTTCCATCCTAGATCATGTTGCAGTGTAGTAAACTTTGATAGAGGTTGAAGGCATAGACGTTGATTTCACTTTCTAAGAAAAAGAAAATTAAATAAATAATAATTATAAAGAAAGAAAAAAATAATAGAAAAGGAATCTAAAAACCCATTCCAAACTTGAGATCTACCCTTTCCGTATTCACCCTAGTCCCAAAGAAGTGATGTTATAGCTCAAAAAATTATAAAAAGGACTTGCAAATATGAGAAGAGGACAACTGAAAATGTGGATTAAGGGGTTTGGAAGAACGTAGTCTTATAAAGTGGTAACTAAAGAGAAAGTTCACCCTCCACAAAGGAACTCGTATAAATGGACTCAATGGCACCATAATCCATGAAGTAACCCTGATCCATACCACTATCACACTTACTCTTGAAGGGTTCTTTTATTTCACTACTTCCCACAGGATATGTTCCTCTACTTGGGTCTTTTCTTTCACTTTTTTGGTTGGCACAGCTAATAGGGTCAAATGAAGGTCCTCCCATATTCAAATTTTCCAACTTACATAAATTACTGAGATAGTGTTAAATTGTAAGGGGATACTAATGTGAATTTTTCATGTGGCTTGTATCGTAAGTAACATTTTACTTTACCTTATTTAAGGACTAGTATATATTATGAATATTGGATTTACTTGATTTCATATTTTGTTTTGATTTGGATGTGCCTGGCATGGTTCTTTGAAGGATTCCCCGGTCTTTCACACAAGATGTTGTGTCTTTATTGTAGGATTGCCACATGTGATGAAAATAAGTGAGTCACCCAGTGACTTGACACATTCAGGTAGTGGATCTCACATATTCAGGACCTTGGATGATGGATAGATGGGCTTGATTTTAACATATTGTGTCATGGTGGCAGACAAAATGGCTAGAATCCCACATTCTAGGCATTGTACCCTAGGGATTATGACTCATTGGATGGAGAATGTTGCATTGGTGGATAGTTAGACTCCTTGCAAAGATGAGATACATTCCTTTCCACCTTGGATGTTGTTCCCTACACCTTGGATGTTGTCCTTCCTTTGATGATGATTTCACACTATAATGATGGGTTTTGATGACCACTTTGGGTACCATTGATGATGTGACATGACCATAGATGAGAAGTGTAACACCCCAAGGCCAAGCCCCTGTTAAATTGTAATTATGTTTATAGGTTGGTGAGCCAAGTGTTTATAAGTGCGAAAACTTATGTGTTTATTAGGCTAGAGATCCCAGATGTTAAGCCCAATAAGCCTGATTTTGTATATGTAAATAATCACATCATTAATAAAAAATACATCATTGTGTGTAGACCCTCCATGCAGAAAGAGTTATGGGGGACTAAGCTCCACTAGGTAGGGAAGGGGCTAAGTGTCTAGGGATAGGGACTAAGCTAGAGGGATTACCTCTAAAGGAATAATATTATATTATTATTTCCTAGAGGCTAAGGTTTGACATAATCGTGTTGTCCTAAGTTCCCAGGGAAAGGGAACGAGTGTTAACTAGAGTTCATGCAGCTTCAGGAAGACATGTGTCAACCTGGGCGCATGTCATTTTTAGGTGGTAAAGTCAGCTCATTGAGGGTTCCTTTACCATTTTGTCTAGACTCTCTCGATGTTAGCCACCCTGGAAGAGAGCCATACTCCCCATTGAAGCATGTACTAAGATAGGAAGAGCATGGAACCTGCAGTTATACTGGATTTGTCCTATGTATTTCCTGGAAAGCTGGGTGCACCTGCATTTTCCTTAGCCCATGTTATATCTTAGCAGTTGGATGTTGTTTCCAATGCAGTTTCTTTGTTGAGCTTCCCCTTCTACCATACTCTATGTCCTTACCCATTTTTGGTTGTTACCATCACCTGTGCATTAGTCAAATTCTGTTGTTGACATCACCCATGTCCATTTTACATAAGAGTTGAATTAAAGAAACAGGTTGTCAGGCATGTGAGCAACTATCACGGGTGAGATATTTTTTTGGGGAAGTAAGTTCTCCTAGAGGGAGTCTCATAGCATCTACAGTACTCTGAGACATTTGGACCAGCCTATTGTTGAAGCCCGAGAAAATGGATGTGTAGGATTTAATGGACTTGTGATAGTGAAGGTGTACCCTCCTGGGGTGGAACAGGCATGTGGGGAATGAGGGTTTGTAGTTTGTGGGCGTAAATGGATCCTCGGAGAAAATCCTTCCTATTTTTCTGTGTGACTTCCTTGTTGTCCTTTCCAATCCTAGGAATCCCTTGCCTAGTGGATTTTAGTCCCAGCTCGGGGGTGACCCATTGTTGAGCGTGATGAGTAGCATGGTATAAGGATTTTATTGTTATTTCTGCGTTAATTTGTGTGATAGAAGAATGTAAATCATTCGTTTAATATTGGTATGTGTTACTGTCGCTTCTGTAAGAATATGTGTATGTACAAAATGTTAATGTCTAGTTAAAATTGCATTAGAAATATATACATATATATATTTGCATGATCGAGCATGTTAGTTTCTAAGGTGATGTCGCCTGGCCTATTGGTTTAAGGCCGGGAAGGTCACAAAAATTGTGTCACAAAAGAAAGATGTTTCCACTGTGGAATTTCTTGGCCTGTTGGGTGGTTGCGGACGTTAAAAATTGGTATCAGAGCCAAGGTTTCAACACTGAGCCTGGATGGGCCATGTTAGTGGTTAACAAGAAAAATATTTTAGAGTGAATTGTTTTTGAATGGGACAAAATTCAAGGTTCAGAGCATCCCTGGGTGCCAAGAGAATACCTTGGTCATTTTATGAAGCTTAGGAGGTATAATGGTTTATGGAATGGAAACAGAGAAGGAATTTGCAACAACCATTGTGTTGGGCCACGAGGTTTGAAATTTGGGTCATAGGATCTGCTTGAGAGAAGGAAGATCCTTCATATTCATTAGCTCTAGAGAAGGTGCATGAAAGTAAAAACCCTAAGTCCTTTAGACTTTGCGACTTCTGTAAAGTTTATGTGCTAGAAGAAAAAGAGGCTGAAGCCCGAAGTTCTGAAGTTCTGAAGAGGATATACACTGTAGATCTGGGGAAAAGTGCTTGGTTATTGGATTGGATGAAGTCGGATCAGAGTCATAGATCAAGCAAAGAGCAAGGGGTAAGGCGCAGTGGCATATCAACGTATTCTGGAGCTCGACACTTTGGGAGAAATGAGGTGTGATAAGGTGAATCCTTCTGAAGTCCTGAAGCCCGAAGTCCCAAAGTGACGCGACATGATGACATCACCTAGCGTGACATGGACTTCCTTAGTCCTACCACATGCCAGTCAGAATGAAAAGTTGACGACCCTGTTAAATCAAAATAAATCCGACACATGGGGCCATGTGCCACCACCTCAATTGTTGACAGTTGTACCATGTTGACCCCAGAAGGTAAAGTAGATCGAAAATTCGAAGTCCAGGAGATTTGAGGAATGAAAGTATAAAATCTTTTGAAGTCCCGAAGTGACATGGCATACTAACATTGCCAAGGATGACGCGGACACATGGTATGTGTGCCACATGTTAGTGAGTTAAGAACTTGTGGAGGATAGCCACTTTGGGGAAAGTGGGGTCTCTTGGGTTGAGAACACCCAAAGGTCAAAGCGTCGGAGTCATAGTGATCATTGATAGTCGTGGACATGCATCAGAATATCTGACACTTCGGACAGTTGTCACTCTAGAAGTTTGTTGTATTGAAGGCTTTAGAAACACCTAAAGCTGGAAACTCTGAAGCATGAAGTAAGTTCCTGTTTGTTTAGCACTTGGTCCCAGTCGTGGTCACATACAAGTTAAGGAATGAAGAAAAGGGGCTAGCACCGAATTGTGAATTGCTACAAAATAGAACATGGATTAGAGATAGAATCATGGGGATTCTTGATCGATGTAGACCCACCGAAAATGGAGCCTGATATTCTTTCTGTTGATTCATATTGTTTAAGTTACTATGGAAAATTATTAAAGACTGATAGCCTGACAAAAATTCGATTGACTACACGTTTTTGCAGAGTTAATAATTGATAGAGCCGAACCGAATTTTCACATAGTACAAAGAAATGGAGGAGGCACATGATGCTTACAATTCGGAGGATGAATTTAGAGGAATGGATTTCCATTTGGGAATTGAAGTAACAAACTCCAATGGGCATGGAAAATAAATAGACAAAGAAGTGAGCATGATGAAAATCATTAAGAATTTTCAAAAAGATGTCCAAATGCACCAAGCAGATAACAAAAGGATTATGAGAGAAAAGGTGAAATAGGGAGACTTCAATATGAATTTGATGTGAAGCTTGGAAATAATTGAAAATAAATTGGACAAGGAAAGTGGCTCCATCAAATCAAAGAATCACAGGACCCCTAATGAGGAAAGAAGAGGAAGAAGTGGTAGCAAACATCACCAACACTCCCAAAGGCATTCCAAAAGGAGGCCACACAACATTTCAAGTACATCTCCTACTAGAAAGAATAGGAGATCTGAAGTGGATGAACTGAAGGGTGAAATGAATAAAATCAAGCCTCCTACTTTTTATGGAGAGCACAAGAAAGATGAAGATGTTGAGGCATGGTTGTTGGGCATGAGGAAACATTTCCAACTGCAGAACAATCCTTCTCATGTAGAGGAAATAATTTCCATCTACCAACTTAAAGGAAAGGCATCCATATGGTGGGATGAGCTTGTGCAAGTGCAACATGTCAGAGAGAAGAATGTTACATGGAGGGAATTCAAGAGACATTTTGAAAATAAGTACTTAACTAGGAGGTATTATGACAAGAAAATGAAAGAGTTCTTTGAACTCAAGTTGAGAAGTATGTTCATTGATGAGTAAGAAAGAAGATTATTGGAATTTTTGAAGTATGTCCCCTTCATCAAGGATGAGACAGTTAAGATTCAAGGGTATCTGAGTGGGATACCATATTTCATCGGTGATAAAATACAATATGATGATCCTAAAACTATGGAAGAAACCATAAGGAGAGCAAAATGCTTATTTGATCAGAAAAAAGAGAAACTTATTTTCCATAAGGCTTGGGAAGACAAGAAGAAGTTTAAGAGGGAGTAGAGGCAGAAGGGATACAAACCACCATTTTTTACGAATAGTCCTCAAGGACATCCATTTTTGAGAGAGCCAAGGATGGCTGAAGTAGGTGGGCAAAGGCCAAGGCAGAAAGCTGTGGAATGTTGGGGTTTTAAAGGATATCATAGGTATAGATATTGTCCTCACAGAAAGGACAAAGTGAGAGTTGTTCACAATGTTCAGCAAGAAAAAATGGTAGAGGACATGGGAAGAAGAGTAACAAGGATATATATAGCCCTGGGAAACAAGCAAGATGAGTTTCAATCACACATGATTGAAGTCGAAGGTATGATCAATAACCATGCCCTTACTATTTTAATTGATTCAGGGGCTAGTCATAGCTATGTAGATCCTAAGGTAGTAGATATATTTCAATTTCCAAGAAGCAAGCATGGGAAATCTTGGCTGGTACAGATGGCTACAGGAGCCAAGAGGAAAGTTGTTGAGTTGGTTAAATCATGTCCAATGGGCATGAATAGACCGAGTACCAAGGGAAATTTCAACATCTTGTATTTGGGATCATATGATTGCCTAATTGGTAGGGATTGGTTGTACCAACATCATACCATATTAGACTACCATAACAAGGCATTCACTTTCTTGGATGAGGAAGGAAATCAGAGAGAAGTCCAAGGAATTCCCAGAGCAGTTGTTGTCAGAGAAATCTTGGCAATGCAACTGAAGAAGTGTTACAAGAAGGGTTGTCAAATATTTGCAGCCCATATGGAGGAAGCATCTAAGGATAAGGTGCCAAATATAGAGGATCATGAAATCCTGGAAGATTTTGAAGATGTGTTCAAGGAGGTAGTAGGGCTACCTCCAAAGAGATATATTGATTTCTCTATAAATTTAATGCCTAGAGCAGCTCCAGTATCAAAGACTCCTTACAGAATGAGTACACTAGAATTGAAGGAACTGCAAATGAAACTTGAAGAGATTCTGAAGAAGGGTTATATATGCCCAAGTGTGTCATCTTGGGGTCCCCCAACCTTGTTTGTGAAGAAGAAAGATGGAACATTAATATTGTGCGACGATTTCAGACAGTTGAACAAAGTGACTATAAAGAACAAGTATATTCCTTTACCAAGGATTGATGATCTCTTCGATCAGTTGAAGAATGCTACGGTATTTTCAAAGATTGATCTCAAGTCAGGATATCATCAGGTAAGGATTAAAGAGGAAGACATCAACAAGACCACCTTCAAAACAAGGTATGGTCATTATGAGTTCACAGTGGTGCCATTTGGGTTATCAAATGCCCCAGTTGTTTTCATGTGCCTAATGAATGGTGTTTTTCAGGAATATTTATACATGTTTTTCATTGTCTTTCTGGATGACATCCTTGTATATTCCCAGTCAGAACAAGAACATGAATATCATTTGAGGATGGTTTTGCAAGTGCTATGAGAGAATTAGTTGTATGTCAAATTGAGAAAGTGCTCATTTTATCAAAACATAATTCACTATTTGGGGCATATCATATCTGAATAATGGATAGCAGTGGACCTTGAAAATATTGAGTCCATAAAAGGATGGAAAAAACCTATGAATATGACATAAGTTAGATCCTTCATGGGTCTAGCTGGCTACTACAAAAAGTTCATTGCAGGGTTTTCAAGAGTAACTCATCCCATCACTTCCTTGCAAAGGAAGGGGAAAAGTTTTCAATGGACAGAAGAATGTAAAATGAGCTTCTAGCAATTGAAGTAGTTGTTAACCAGTGCTCCAATTCTGAAGATTGCAGATCCAGATGAATATTTTGTGGTTTGCACATATGCGTGCAAAGAAGGACTAGGAGGAGTCCTTAGTCAGAAAGGATTTGTGATATGTTTCGAGTCAAAAACATTGAAAGAGCATGAAGGGCTCTACACCACTCACAATTTGGAGTTGTCAGCCATTGTACAGACTATAAATAAATGGAGACACTACCTCATGGGAAAGAGGTTTGAGCTGAGGACAGACCATAATGATCTGAAATATTTGTTTGATCATCCTACCTTGAATGCTAGGCAGATTAGATGGTTGGAATTCCTCTGTGAATATGACTTTGATATCAAGCACATCAAAGGAAAGGAGAACAAAGTGGTTGATTCACTCAGTAGGAGAGTGCATGAACTACATGCTACATCTATTAGAAAGTATCAGATGGATCTTAAAGGTGGGATTTTTGAAGATGCAAAAGTTGATTTGCAGTACATGGAATTGGTAACTAAATTGCAGCAAGGTAAAATGCAACAGAAAGCTGAAGATTATAAATTGGGAATTGATGGGAATTATCATGTATAGAAATAGAGTTTATGTACCCAATTCTCTTGAAGTGAAGAGTGTGATTTTGAAAGAAATGCATAATGTGCCTTAGTTTGGACACCTAGGATATCAAAAATTAGTTTCAGCAATCAAAATCCAATATTATTGGTCAAGCATGAAGAAAGAAGTTGCAGTGTACATTAACCATCCCTACAGTCATTAACCATCCCTCAGTGGAAGTGGGAAGTGGTGACAATGGATTTCATTACAGTATTTCCCAGAATAAGCAAGCAACATGATTCCATCATGGTGGTGGTAGATAAGCTCATGAAGGCTGCCCATTTTATTCCATTGAAGACTACTCACAGGGAAACTAATGTTGTTGATATTTATATGAGGGAAATAACATGATTGCATGGCCTTCCCAAGACAATTGTGTCTAAAAGAGACCTGAAGTTCACCTCGAAATTTTGGAGAGGATTATTCAATTGGTTCGGAACAAACCTAAACTCCAGCACAACCTATCATCCTAAGTCGGATGGGAAAATAGAAAGGGTGAACCAAGTGATAGAGGATATGCTAAGGATGTATGTGATGGACAAACCATCTAAATGGAAAGATTATGTACACTTGGTATAATTTTCCTACAACAATGGGTATCAAGGATCATTGAAGATGAGCTAGTTTGAAGCACTTTATGGCAGAAAGTGAAACACCCCAGTAAGTTGGGACAACCCAACTGATAGAGTAGTGATTGGGCTAGAGTTTCTCAAGGAAATGGAAGAGAAAATGTTGAAGATTAAACATAATTTGAAGGCTTCCCAAGACAAACAGAAAATATATGTAGACAAAGGAAAAAAACAAAGAGAGTTTAAAGTGGGTGATCATGTTTTCCTAAAGGTGAAATCCAACAGAATTTCCCTGAAGCTGGGAAGATGTTCCAAGTTGGAAGACATATTTTGTGGACCGTTTGAAATCCTAGAAAGCATTGGACAAGTAGCTTATATACTTGCATTGCCTTCATCCATGATTGCTCATATTGTGTTTCATGTATCATTGCTAAATAAGTATATACATGATGCTAATCATGTGATTTATTGGAATGTGATTCAGGTGGAGCATGAAAGTGCTTTGCAAGTGAAGCTTGTGTGCATACTGGAATGGAAGAGCAAGAAACTCCAGAATCGAGTCGTAAATCTTGTAAAGGTTCAATGGACCTAGTACGGTCCTGAGGATGCAACATGGGAGCATGAAGATGTTATGTGGGCAGAGTACCCACATATTTTTGAAGATTTTGGAAAACTTGTTATTGTTGTGTAAATAAGTTTAACTGAGGACAGTAAAAAAATAAGGGGAGGGGATTGTAACAACCCAAGGCCGAGCCCCTACTAAATTATAATTATGTTTATAGGATGGTGACCCAAGTGTTTATAATATTGAAGACTTATTTGTTTATTAGGCCGGAGAGCCTAGATGCTAAGGCCAATAAGCTTGATTTTGTATATGTAAATACTTGCATCATTAATAAAAATTACATCATTGTGTGTAGACCCTCCACGAAGAAAGAGTTATGGGGGACTAAGCTCCACTAGGTAGGGAAGGGGATAAGTGTATAGTAATAGGGGCTAAGCTATAGGGCTTACCTCTAAAGGAATAATATTATCTTATTATTTCCTAGAGGCTAATTTTTTACATAACCATGTTTTCCTATGTTTCTAGGGAAAGAGAATGAGTGTTAAGTGGAGCTCATGCAACTTCAGGAAGACATGTGTCAACCTGGGCGCATGTAGGTCTTAGGTGGGAAATTCATCTCATTGGGGGTTCCTTCACCATTCTATCTACACTCTCACGATGTTAGCCACCCTGGAAGAGAGCCATACTCCTCACCGAAGCATGTATTAAGATAGGAAGAGACTGGAACCTGCAGTTATACTGGAGTTGTCCTATGTATTTCCTGGGAAGTCAGACACACCTGTATTTTCCTGAGCCCGTGTTCTGTCTTAGCGGTTGGTTGTTTCTGCCAACGTAGCTCCTTGGATGAGCTTGGCTTGTTGCCATATTCTATGTTCTAACCCATTTTCAGTTGTTACTGTTATCCACAATTTTGGTCATCGTGATGATGTTATGATGATGTCATGATGATGGAAAATCAAGCTCTTCACTAAGAAATACTTTCCTGAGAAAAGTTGCACTTGTCTGTTTCCATAAACTATATTTTTCAAGGAGTTCGCAGGCTACCTATATACTTGCCTGCGAGAATGCCTGATTCTCACAGGTTGCCTTAAGCTAGGGTGTGAATGGTCCACACTGTAACAAAGGCTAGGGTGCGAACATCTTATTAAAGAGGAAAAAGATGAAGTTCTTGAGCCTTCTAGAAGAGAATCTTCAAGAAGAATGAGTTGGCTAACGATTGGTTGTTCAAGTGCTGGCATTCCAGATATCTTGGGATCATTTTCTATCCAAGTAACTAAATTATCTTCTCCTATATATTGAGGAGATTGCTCATGGAAAAAGTTAGAAGAAAGATAGCAAGAGAGTGATTGGAGAATTGTTGAAAGCCTGTATGAAGGACTGATGATACAGCAGCTAAAGACACCAGCAAGGTCATCACCAGTAGTTGATTTTCTTCATGCATGAGCAAGTGTGTGTGTTAGAGCTAGGAGCCATCGAAAGGAGACCTACGACATCAAGGCTCAGGTTGTAAGTTTCACTTTCAATTAATTCAATACAGTAATATGTCCCTTTCCCATAAAGATGATGTCACTTTATTACATAACTCCTTGATCATATGTATAGACTAGATATTGAATATATTAATCTGCCTTCACTTCGATTGGTTTGTGCTGTGTATTTCCTAGGAAGTCGGACACACCTGTATTTTTCTGAGCCCATGTTCTGTCTTAGCGGTTGGTTTTTTCTGCCAACGTAGCTCCTTGGCTGAGCTTGGCTTGTTGCCATATTCTATGTCCTAACCCATTTTCAGTTGTTACCATCACCTGTGCATTAGTTGAATTATGTTGTTGATGTCACCCGTGTCCGTTTGACATAAGAGATGAATTGAAGAATTAGGTTGTCATGCTTATGAGAAACTCTCTCAGGTGAGATATTTTGTTGGGGGTGTGAGTTCTCATGGAGGGAGTCCCATAGAAGCTACAGTACTCTGAGACTTCCAGTCCAACCTATTGTTGAAGCCCAAGAGAAGGGAGGTGTAGTAGTTGATGGAATTGTGATAGTGAAGGTGTACCCTCTTGGGGTGGAACAAGTGTGTGGGGAATGAGGGTTTTTTGGTTGTGGGAGTAAGTGGCTCTTGGGAGAACATCCTCCATGTTTTTCTATGTGACTTCCCTCTTGTCCTTGCCAAACCTGGGAATCCCTTGCCCGGTGGAGTTTAGTCCCAGCTCGAGGGTGACCCATTGTTGAGCGTGATGAGGAGCATGGTCTAAGGCTGGGAGGTTCATGGAAGGTATGCACGCAGTTGGCGGTCCTCAATTAAAATAAAATTACCCATTTCTTTGTTCATTTACATATTGTGTATTTGTATATGTTGTTATATCTATCGTTTTGTCTGTGATTACTGCATGTATGTTTTTACTATTATTTCTACATAAAGTTGTGTGATAGAAGAACGGAAATCATCCATCAAATATCGATATATGTTCTTGTATCTTCCACAATAAT
>JZKD02S2386140.1:211941-240344 GCA_000966675.3 Picea glauca
AAATTAAGTCTAGAGACATGCAACTGAGGAGGTCAAGAAATAATAAACAGTCAATGAGTAGACAATGTTGCAACAATAACTTTGACCTATTGAACAATGAGATTGAATGTTATAATTGTCACAACTTTGGCCACAAAGCTGCAAATTTCCATCTAAAGAATTACAAAGCATATCCAAGGATAAAGTTCTTAGATAGAAAGGCCAGCACATGGAAAAGGAAAGATAGTGAAAAAGGTGGTCTAGCACTTTCAACTCAAAAACAAAAGGTCTCTGGGAATATAGACAGTGGATGTTCCAAGCACATGACTGGAGACAAGGATAAGATTCTGTCAATAAGTAAAAGAAAAATAGGAAATGTGATTCTTGAAAATGATGAACTAGGTAAAATCAAGGATAGAGGGATGGTGAGTTTGAGTAATGACAAAGGAGATGCCCCATACGTTCTGCTTGTGGATGGTCTAAAACATAATTTTCTCAGTACAAGTCAAAAGTGTGACAAAGGCAGTGAAGAGGTGTTCACGTCCAAAGAGCGTAAGGTAAATGTAAACTTAGGACAAGTGGTGAATAAAGGCATAAGGACAATTAATGATGTTGATATTGAATCCTCCCCTGCAAGTAAAGAAGAAGACACAGATACAATAAAAGAATGTTCAGTTAGCATATATCCCATGGAAGAATTAGAAGAAGAATCATGTCATAATATGGAAGCTGGAGTTTTGAAGGTTGAGAAGTCAAACACCCAAAGCAAGTTCTTAAACAGCTCCATGACCCTGGATAAGCTCTTGGATAGTCAGAGATCACCAAATGAAAAATCTGGTATTGGATACAACAAGGAAGAAATCAGTACTCCTAAGAAACCTAATACAGGTCCTTCGTCTATGAAAAAGAAAAGGAGGTATGAGAGTGGTTGTAGTGGTTTTTTCTTGTGATTGAATATGGTCATAAAATACTTGGATTGTATGAATCATGGAAGAAAAATGAAATTGCAGTAATAGAGATCGATGAGAATCAATGGGGAGATCCAAGGGTTATTTAAAAAGTACAAGCTACAATTACACAGTGTTTTAGTAGGACAACAGCATCTTCAACAATAGCATTTTGTTTTACAAAATGATATACATGACACCCTGTAGAGATAACAAGATGAAAGACCTTGTCAAGGAAAGCTAAACTTTTAGGAACAAAGAGGGAAAATAGTCAGAAGCAGAGAGAACAGTGACAGGGGGAGTCATCCAATTATGACAAGAAAAGGTTGATGAAGGAGTCCCAGTAAGAGAGGTGACCAATTTTGAGTATTCTATAGAGGATACAGTGGAAGCTGAAGATGAACAGGTCCAAGAATTAGAAGGAGAAGACTCTGGTTTAGATACAAATATTCTATAGGACTCAAATAAGAAAATCCATCATGTCAGGGGGAGTTTGTGTTGGTTGAATATCTAATACCTCTTAAACATACTGCAACAACTTAGGGGGAGCATGTTTTCTTTGACATTGATGTCAAAGGGGGAGAAAAGGAGTGGTCTGGACCAGATGCTACAGTTAGAGGTCCAAACAGATTAGCATAGTATTTTAGGGTTTCCATCAATTCCAAAGGGGGAGATTGTTGGCATGTTTACAAGAAGAGCGTGCTTGTCATTGATGGAAAGAACAGTAGAAATGATGGCATGTCTACAGGCAAGAACAACAGCAACGATAGCATGCTTACAGTTATTGATGGCAAGAACAGCAATGCCGAAGGTATGGTTACAGGAAAGAATAGTAGCGACATTGGCAGGTTTACAGTTGGGAGAAAACAATGGAAAATAGGTAGGCAAGGAAGATTAGAAGCGATGATGGCATGGAAAGATCAGAAGTGTAAACTTCATTTCAGAGTTTCGGATATCGAGAGTTGGAGGAGTTAAGGAAGAAACTCACGGCAGAAGTTGTGAAATGCAAAACGCTGAAATCTCGAAACAAGCACATCAATCTGACTCCATTTCAGAGTTTTGGATACCAGGAGTTGGAGGAGTCAAGAGTCAAGACTCTTCATCACAAGAGTCCCGAAGTTGTGAAATGTGAAACCCTGAAATCCCAAAACAGACACGATGAAGGACCATGAAGCTTCAAAATCATGATAAGATTTGGACCGTTGGGTCCATAGGACATGTGGCAAAAGATCGTCATTTCGCTGACTAGAAATTCAAATGAATGGGGTTCCCTAACCTCTCGAACTCATGATATGCGAAATCAAGAAATAATCCTAGTCATTGGATCAAGGACAAATATGTGCTATCAGACCCAGGAGGTGAATGTGGCAGACCATGTCAGCAAGGATAGGTGGCAGCCTACGTCAGAAAGGACATGTGGCACAATCATATAAGGACAAGTGTCAAGTTGATTTGGCATTTCAGGAACCTAGAAATCATAATTTTGAGTGACACATGGAAGACACATGGATCACGACACGTCGTCGAGTGATGTCATTCCAAGAATTTAGTTTTAGGAGTTTTAGCATCAACTCTCCCTCAAAGTCCCAAAATCTGAAGTTTCGGGGCGAAGGATATTCGTCTGATCACCATGGATCGTGGACCGTTGATATGAAGAGAAAAGAACTCAAATTATTAGCGAGTGGCCATAGGTTGTGGTCACATCGTTGAGAGTTTGAGGAATCCGCTAACAACTAAACCCCATTTTGGTGATCACGACTTGGAGTGTCGAGACCCTTCATCATAGGAATGCCAAAATGAGAAATTGTGAAAGTGCTTTATGGGTAAGCGCTTGGTCACCACTAGTGGTCACATCGTCGAAGAGCTGTAGAGAAGAGATCGAAGAGACAAGCTCCATTTCGGAGTTTGGGACATGGAGAGTCGAGATGACTCTTCACAGAATCCCCGAAACGCGAAATGAGAAATGCGTGTTCGAAATTGGCCCCTAGTCATAACCTATGGTCACATTGACAAAGGCTCAAGGGAGGAGCTAGCACGAAGTCAAGCTCCATTTCAGAGATTGCGTCTTGGAGAGTCAATATGCCTCGCAACAGGAATTCGCAACATGTGAAATCATGAAATGTCATAATATGAAAAACACCTTTTGGTGTAGGTTTTGGATACCGGGAGTTGGAGTGTCAAAACACTTCACCACAGGAATGTCAGAATGTCGAAATGCCAAAATGTCGAATTGCAAAATGGAGAAATCAATGCGAGACCCTGTGCTTGTAATCCAATGGTGTTGGATACTTGGAAATCTGATTGAAGGGCTATTGTTGCTCTTCACAGTTAATCGATCAGTTATGATTCAGTTAGCAAGACTTAATCATGACTCTTTGATGGTTGGTGATTCAGTTGTTGAGGCATTTTCTTCGAGGTTCATAGTGTAACTGCAAGAAACTACTGATGGTTTCTGCGAGAGGACTCAAAGAGACTTCAGGGTGATCACCAGAGAAGATGAAGAGTCTTGAGGCATCTTCTAGTGGCATGAAGACTATTCATAGAGGCTATTGACAGATGTAAGATCGTTGGAGCCTGGAACTGCAACAGAGGGAATGAGCTCGACTGTGACAGAGAAGATGAAGAGTCTCAACTATTGGAGAGGCTAAGGAATCTTGGAATAACACCCAATGATGATGGATGCATGGGTTTAACTGTCGGAGAAGTTGAAGAGTTGCAATGATGATCAGGTAGAGCACTCGACATGGGGAGAGTATGCAGAAGCACTATGCACACAGCATGCACAAGGTGCACAGAGACTATAAGAATGCAGAACAAAGAAGAGATGGTTGTTGTTGTTGAGAGTGATTTAGGCATGTAGGAGGCAGTGTGCAGCAGCTGAAATACATAGAAGAGGAATGGTGCATTGAATGGACATGGCGAACAGAGCATAATAGGTATAATAACAGAAAGTGCAAGGCATGTGTGCAGGAAGACAGTGAGGTAGACAGAGCAGGGCAGTGTAGTAGAATAGTGATGAGACTGGTAAGCCATTTGATGAACATTATATCACTGTAATAAGTTTCAGTAGAAAAGATTTATTTTTCAGGGTGGTAGGGAGGTGCTAGGGAGGACTATTGTCCTCAGAGGTTCAAGTGGGTTCTTGAACACAGGAAGTTGTAGCTTCCATCTAGTTGCAACTAGAGAAACCAGGGTGGCAAGGTGGTGCAAGGGAGAACTGTTGTTCTCTGTTTTACAGGTTGGTGCCTATGTGACTGGAAGTTGGTGCTTCCATCCAGTTGGTGTTGGAACTCTTAGGGAGTTGGTTCTTCCTTTTAGTGGGTGCTAGAGAAACCAGGGAGTTGATGCTTCCTTCTAGTGGGTGCTAGAGAAACCAGGGAGTTGGTGCTTTCTTCTAGTGGGTGTTAGAGAAACCAGGGAGTTGGTGCTTCCTTCTAGTGGGTGCTAGAGAAACCAGGGAGTTGGTTCTTCTTTCTAGTGGGTGCTAGAGAAACTAGGGAGTTGGTGATTCCTTCTAGTAGGTGCTAGAGAAAACAGAGAGTTGGTGCTCTCAACAAGTTGCAGCTTGCAAAACAGAGGTTGTAGCCTCACAATGAGTTGGAGATCATATGTATGATAATGTACATAATGTAAAGATTACTTATCATACCAAGAAGAAGAGGTTTTTACCCTTTATGGATTTCCTCGAGAAATATCTGTCTTTGTATATTTCATATGTGTGACTGATGTCAAATGTTCTATTGCTTACCTCCTTGCATTATTGTGATTTTCATTAAGTGCTTTGCAAAGAGTTTAAAATAAGCATAATTGTTTAACCATGGTAACAACTGATTAACCCCCCCCCCACTCAATTTTACAACCATGTTATGGTTTTGTAATGCAAAATCTGTTTACCACCTGGGTTGTAGTCACTTGATTTCTGCAACACCCCCTTCCTCTACTCCAGGTGAGACTTCATCTTCTTCACAGGTGTTGTCAAAAGGGTTGGTAGTTAGGGTTTTGTTGGTGCGCTATTGAAGTGTTGAACCCTGGGTCTGCCCCTATGCCTACAAATGGTTTCGTTGTTGGGACCTGAAACTGTGATTGCTGGGAACTGAAGAAAATAAAAAGCTTTGTGCATAGATTGGTTGCTGTAGTGCACAGTATTCTTCTTGACTTGCGAAGCTCTGTGATAAAAAGAGAAGTCTGATATGAAGAAAAGAGGTAATATCTTAAAGCTTTGTTCTTTGGTAAAGGTAATATAAGTGGGAATTTTTTCTTCGAAAGTATGAATTTAGGTATGTTTGATAGATTTTCTCCTAATCTGAAAACTAGTGCATATCTAGAATAAAAAAGATTTGATCTAAATAAATGTGATAGAGATAGTGAAAGATATGTTATTCCTATGCATCAAAAGAATTTTTGGACTAAAAAGTGGATGCAGGACCCTAGAAAGATTTTTTGCAAATTGTAGGTCCATCACTGTGATCCTATTGTGCAGTACAGGAAAGGTTGGGGATTGTTTAAACAAAATAGAGGATTGACACTATGTTCTAATTGCAGAAGACCGGGACATATTTCTAAGGAATGCCTTGGTGTAGGTCCTACTTGTCTTTGTTGTAAATCTATTGATCATGAGGTTTTGGATTGCCCTAGAATGATTGCTAAAGTTGAAAAGATGAACATGAGACAAGAAAACCATGAACAAGGTCAAGAAACTAAGGCTATGTTAGAAGACCAGAATGAATCAGAATCTATGTTATTACAACTAAAAGAAACACGGAATGATCACAGAGACATCAGTTTACCAGAGATCTTAAAATAAAAGCAGTGCATAGAAATAAGAATAGGAGACTTTGACATAGATTATGTATTAGATGAGGAAACATATTTGAATATTATGCCAGAAAGTACTTGGGAAATTGTGGGAGAGCCTACTATGATTCCTTCATTGGGAAGGATAGGATTGTTTAAAGGAAAGATGATAACCCTATGTGGAAGAGTTACTAATGTACCTACGATTTCTGATGGAACATCGACCGAAGAAGAATTTGAAGTCATTAAGTTTGTTGAGAACAACGCTTCTTTTTAACTTTTGTTAGGAAAGACCTGGATTGAGAAAGATCAGATCCAAAGAAAAGCAGAGGAGAAAGACATAGAAAAGAAAAAGAAAGAATTAAGGGACTTCATGGCTAGGAAAATAACATGATTAATAGAAGAACAAGAGAATAAGTCGAAGAAACCGAGGGCCAGAGACTTAGCTGTCGAAGTTGAAAGAATGCAGGAAGGATTGAAAAACCTATCCATGTAGGAGAGAAGAGCACCTACCCCGGAAATAGTAAGAGAAGAGGTATTACATTCGAACCCTTCGAAAAACCCTCATCAATGCGAAGTTACTACACTAAGAGAAAATAAGGATAAGTATAGAAAGAGAAATCCAAAGACTCGGATCACAGGGAAGAAAGCCAGAAAGAAAAGTTAGAGAAACTGCAGGAATTTCTAGAGAAGACTTCACAGAAGGAAGGCTTGTAGAACTTGAACATCATCGGACTAACAGAACAACGCAGAATAGAAATTCTCCATGGCAAAGCTATATGACCATTGAAGGCATCCCGACCATTAGAATGACGCTCCGGAACGACTAGAAATGAAGTTATTTTTGGAATGATCACCATTGGACCGTTGAGACCGTGCCATAACGGATGGAATAGTATTGATTGAGTCATTCCTTCCCATTGGAGGAATCTGTTACGGCATTACTTATTTAATCCGCCGAATGTTGTGCCGGAACCACTTTTTGCAAACTGAGATATTCGAACTAACAGAGAACCGATTGCATATTGTGTTGTGTTGTCTAAGCCTCGCCATTGATTCGATTACCTTGAGTATTTGTTCTCTTACTCAATTTATTCGCTCATGAGTGTGCATGTTGGGTGAACGTAGCGCAATAGAGAATTCTATGGAGGAGATCTTAATAGACCTTATGACTGAGAAATTCATGTCTGCAGGAGTACATGCATCATTGACAAGCGGATTGTAGGCATCCCCCTCAACTAGACATCGATTTGTGCCATCCTGAATTACGAAGAAGAAGAGAATCAAGCACTGTGATGATCTGGTGAATGCAAAGCAGATCCCATCGATATTTCCTAACTACATCCTACCCTTGGCTGGCGCAGTTATTTGTGACAGCGTCTCGTGGGATTTCAAGTACACACTCATCACTGCGTACCTCCCGAAAGGGATATGCACAATCGGACTGCAGTTGGGACTGATCCCAGTTCTCAAGATAAGTGACTTCAACCTGGGAGACCGAAATAATTATGCGATGCTTGCACCGCATCGCTACCTAATGAAGACAACGGGGAAGAAGCCCAATATAGTCCCCCAGTCATGGATCAAGGAGATCGTGAGTTCCACGATCCTAAACACAATGAATATCCCCCACTTTAGAAGACATCAGGAGGTTAACGCGTGCATTAAAATCCTCCTGTCATGCTACCATGGAGGTTACCTTTGGTTGGATAGGCACATCACTATGGATCCGACGCTGATCCACCTGATCATCGGATTGAGCATGCAAGGACCAAACCCTCATTAGTTCTTCTCAAGGAAGACATCAAATCACTCCTTGGCCTAATGCATCAAGGACGTGTATGGAAATGTGGAGAAAGGGAATTGAGGCTACAAGGTAGCCTCCATCCAGGATGGCGTAGTGCACCTAGCTTGTCAGTTGATAGCGGGAAAGATCATTAAAAAGAACCACCCTACGCAAGTAACACGATTCGTAGTCGACCTTGTAGGGAAGTGTGTCAAAGGGATGTATATGAACTGGGCGAGCTACCTCATCAATGAGTTGGAGAAGGACTGTCGTGAAGTGCATGACCAAGGCTATGAATTCCACTTCAACTGATTACTAATTCTCATCACGTTTGTCGCTTGGGAGATTCCGGAGGGAGAGACTTTACCGGAAATCAAGCCATCAGAGCCACTGGCCGTGAGGTTCACCACCTTGTGGTATACAAGAGACATGGTGAAGCAGTGGCGATCAAATGTGGTGTTCCACACTTACTACCTATAGCTCAAGCACACAATTGAATCATTCCCACGAATGACCCCAAACACATTGCATACATAAAGTCCGCTAGCGAAGTTTCATGCTGACAGACACTTCATTTACATCACTGCGCGTAGGGATGAAAGAAAGGAGGAGTTGCGGTCCTATTATAAATTGATAGACGAAGATGTGGAGGAGATAACCAAGGAATGGCCAGCTGAATTCCTTGTACTAGTCAAGCAGATAGAGCTCTCTGACCCTGACATCAACAGAAGCCCTTTGGTAACCCAGACCATGTATAACGGACCAAGAAGCACAAAGAAAAATAAGAAAAGGGAGGAAGTACAGGACATAGATATTGAAGAAAAGAACAACGCATCAGAGGAAACTACATCTGCATCACCTGCAAGAGGAGGAGGCGACGAAGTAAATCAAGAGGAGGAAGGGGAAGAAGACAAGAAAAAAGAGGGAAAAGTAACACTGCCAAAGGATCCCCTTACATAGGCCGTGACGTTAAAGAAAAGGAAGGGTTCCCCGTAGAAACCCTTAGTGTGAAAGAAATCATGAGCCACCAAGCCTCAATCACAAAACGTGCTCATGATGGATGATATCTAGCTCATCATCACAGTTGTCGAAGATGCCTCAGAGGATATCCTGTAGAGACATGAAGCCAAGAAAGAAACAAGGTATGATAGGATTGAGAATGAATTGAAAGACATCCAACAATCCATCCAGTCGAGCCGCGTAGTGTCTATTGCGCCATCCTCAGTAGAGAATGTAGAATTGGGGGGTGAGCCCACCCAACTATGTAGATTAGCAGATGCAACAGAGACCCAACTTCATCAAGTATAGGAAGAGAAGGAGGAGGCCACAGAGGCCTTGAGGCAATAAAAGGAGGAGGCATTAGAGAAAATTCAGGTTGCACAGCAAGAAAAATATGACCTTCAGGCGAAGCTCGAAGAAGAAAAATAAAGGATCCAAAAAGAGAATGACCAGATGCTTGCAGAGCAGATTGTGGTAAGAGAGGCACTCACTAGAGAACTTTCCTCTATGTCAAGCTTGGCACAGATGGATGAAGTGACAACCAAGAGCCAAGTGGGGAAGCTCATTGAGGCTATTCAGTAGCTTCAAGCAAGAATAACAGAGCTAGAACTCCAAGCAGTGCTAATCACTCCGTAAGAAGTACGATATTAAAGGGAGGAAAATGCCAATAATGGAGTAGAAAGAATCAGGGTGTTGGTCGCAGAATGTAAACAACTAAGTGACTGCAATGCACAAACCTATGAGCCCCTTGCAGAAGACCCGAAGCTGAGGAGATTGGAGGAAAATCTCCAGGAGGTGAAGCAGCAGGCGTCAACCGTGCAAGCATAGTTGAAGGTGATTATGGCCGTTGAGAAGATGAAAAGGTCATAGGAACAATGCGCAGTTCAACGACAGGTCACTGCCATCCAGAGTAGAGTTATGGAGGAGGCACAGAAACTCCAGCCGGTACAGGATGCAACTTGCACACTTTTTGAAGAGATCTAGGGACAAGGCACATAGCTAGAACAAGTGGCCACAACAGTAGAACAGTTCCTGGAAGGGCCTGTCACCGAGCAAGTAATCCAAGAGTTCATTGAGAAGGAGGCTTTGGTGAAGCATCAAGTCGAGGTAGCTTGAGCTAAGCTCGAGGCCTTCGAGGAACTATTTCCCAAATCAGACTGAATCAGGACGAGTCATAAGTGAGTGTTGGGGGGTCGTTGGCCCTTGACAAGGTTTTGTGAAAACACTAGTAATGTTTGACCATTTTTGGGACTTTGACAGGATGCTCAAAGACGGAGCGCCCAAGCAAAGCGGAGATCGCGGGATCTCACCCATTTTACGGGATTTTAGGGTTTATGTAACGGGTATGGGATGTCATCCCATGGGTCTTACCCATGTTTAGGCCCTTTTGTAATGTATAAATAAGTAGCTAGGTGATGTAATTAAGGGGGGTGTTTTTGTTGGTAGTTATCGGATTAGTGCTTGGCTAGTTGTCTTTGTGCACGAATGAATTAAGACTTGTAGAGATAAGTGCAAGTGTTTTGTAGGTGCTTTGTGAAGAGACTGTGTAAGGATTTGTGTTGTGACCTAATTCATGGAAGGAGGATATGGCAAGGTGTGTGCATATATCCTATCCTTTGCGGAGTTGGATCTGTGGCTTGGTGCATGTTAGAAGATTGGAAGAGACTAATAAAGAAGAAGAAGAGTTGGTGGGCATAGCCCCACACTGGGGTGAACCACGTATATCTTGTGTTGATGTGCTTTGTGCAATTTTGTTCATTGTGTTTATGTATTTATTTACTGTTCTTGATGTGTGATAGGTAGATCCATTGATTCTTAGTGCTTGATATATGAATAAACGTTATATCTACTATGATGCTATGTGATAAATGCCTAGAGGAGTTTAATCTTGATTATTACTACGTTGATCTACATTTAGGTTAATTTGCCATGTGAATAAGAATCATAACTTAATGCACATTTTTGTCTAAGTTATTTGTTAAGGTGTTGTAATCACATATCTATGTCCCAGTTAGGTTGTAGACACTTGAGTCCTGCAACCCCCCCTGCCTCTACCTTGGGTGAGACTTCATCTTCTTTGCATGTTTTGACAAAAGGGACGGTAGTTAGGGTTTTGTTGGTGCATTGTTGAAACGTTGAACCCTAGGTCTGCCCCTGTGTCAACAAATCCATACAAAAAATATTCCATGTGGGGCACTCTCTACAAGTTCACTCTCTAGAATAAGCCAGAATTCAACAAGGTATGCCATTTTTTCTATAAATCATATTATGAGAGGTTCCAAGTAGTGTCTCTTGGAGGAATTGCATAAAACACATTGAAGAACATTATGTACTATTTTCATATCTTTATTCATTACAGGTACATAGTTATGATTATTTCAAGTTAGGTTTGTTGACTAATCCAAAAACTAGTCATATGAGACTAAAGAAAAGTTTGATGAAAATGATAGTCTCTTATTGTTAAAGTTAAGTAAGGTTTGTAGGGATGTGATCATATACACCAGGTCTATTATATATTTAAAAATCAGATTTGGATGATGAAATTGATGAGGGATTTTGGTTGAGATGCATGTTGGTTACATGGTTGAGACAAATAGTTGATGCGTTGGCACATACATGAGGTGTATAGTTGATGATGTTGGTACATCTTGATGAGTCATATTTGATGAGTAGTTGATACATGATTGGTACATACTTGGTACATGGTTGGAGGCACTTGTTAGTAGTGTTAGCACTAAGATTCACCCTCAGATTGCGGGAGGATAAGCCCGGTACCCATCAGATTATTTGGTGGATGTTGGTTTTATATGTGTGGAGGTCAATGGACAAAACTCAAAATACGAATGATTTTCAACACAGAACTGGACAAGAAATGCATAGAGAAGTGAGGGCCACATTGACTTCAGTCAGTGAGTTGAGTTTAAGTGTGAGTAGAGGGAAGACTTAGTGAGAGAGGTGAATAAGACTTCTATGAGCATTAGGCTTTCAAGCATCTTGGAAAAGAAAAACTCATACTCAATATCACTCTTGAGATCAAGCTTCAGACACTGAAATATATCCAAACAACACAGTCACAACAACATAATGATCAAACCTACATCACAATGCAGCTACAACAATTCGACTAGATCCTCCATGCTCGAGCCATTCAATGTAAGAGGGAGAAAGATAACAAGGGAGATGACTAAAACTGGTCATGATGCCACTATAATCAAACCTACATTACAACAGCATAACAACCCTTGACTAGATCCTCCATGCTCAAGTGTTTTAGCATAGTTTTTACAGAGAGATGAAAAGAAGATGACTTCTATTAAAATGAAAGTATCAAATTTGATACATAACCAGAGAACAGTTATGGCATCAAAACATTACAAAATAGGGATCTCTGCTCAACTAGTTGACGACCTTAACAAAATATTAAAACTATCTATTTATACTCAGAACAATACGCCACTACCAAGAGTGTGACCTGGTCACTATAATCAAAGCTTTGTGTTAGTGAGTTCTTCTGTCACACTGAATGTGCACCCCTATGTCATACGCAAGCTCAAATCAGCATGGGTTTTGCAAGAAAATATTCCCATGGGGGTACCATAGGCTAATGGTTCATTCCCCACGGTCGGGCCTTCCATGCCTTCCATTTATGGATTGAGTCGAGGTTTCAACCACTGGTTCTACTTTCATTAACTGCCTTTTCTCAGGAAATCAATGAGATTAAATGCTCAAGGGGTGGCCATGTGGTGCTCTTGGATAGGATGTTATACAATCACATGATTGTGGGGCTGCTCAAAAGTGGTTTAGGTTCAGACCGCTTTTGGGCCTATAATCCATCACCTTTTGCCATGTAGCACTTTCTCTTTACCGTGGTTTCAATTGTGGGAACATTCAAGAAAATTATTGCCCAAGCATGTTGTATCCCCGTAATGAACTGTGGTCGTTGATTTGGTCATGATCTGAGATCTGGGCAAACCAGCTAGATTTAGTGCTACTGCCAAATATATCTGCCCACTGACTTCAGGATCTACCAAAGAGTGCTTTGGGATGGGGCGCTACCTTTTTCGTTGAACAATAACACCTCCCGAAGGATGATCTAATGTGGAGGCCTGACGTCACCATGCTGATGTGTTGCAAATGGAGAGGTGATAGGTGTCACTCGAAAACAGGCTAGAGGCATGTCTGAGAATTCTTGAAAAGAGTGAAATGTGTCAGCGCTAGACAGATTCCACGTGTCTGTGCCAATGGCTGCCATGAACTTGGTGCTCCAAGGCTCGAGCACTAGCTCCTTTTCCTTTGGCTCCTCTATATGCTTTTACCCGGAGCTAGCGATCTGTTGGCCCTTGACCAAGTTTTGAAGAATACTTGGTCATATTTGACCACTTTTGGGACTGCGACATCTTGCCACGAAAGGAGCACAACGCGAAGTGGAAAGTAAGGAAGCAAGACCTATTTTTGGGTCCATTTTAGGGTTTTGGGTTGACGTAACGGGAAAGGGGGCCTTACCCATGCTTAGGCCCATTTTGTAATCTATAAATAGGCAATGTAAGTAGAGGAGAACGATAGTAATGTAGACATCTATGTGATGTAAAACTGAAAGCTTAGTGCTAGTAACTAGATCGGATGTATCTTAGAGTGCTCTATGCATGAGATCAGAAAGCTAGGTGCAAGTTGATGTAGTCTTGTGCTGAAGAGCAAGGAGGAAGGATATAACGAGCTGTGCAGATATTATGTCCTGTGCGAAGTAAGGGTCATTGAAGCTCTGTGCTATAACTACTTGACCGAGATAATATAAATAAGACTTTGTGGACGTAGACCCAGGGTGGGGGTGAACCACGGTAACTATGTGTATAGTGATTTGTGCTTCGATCTAATGTGTTTATCTCTTTCTTGGCTAAGTGCTTTATGTGATTAAGTAGATCCAGTTATGCTCTGTGCTGATGATATATAAATGAACGTTAGATCTAATATATAATATGCTTAGTGCTTGATCTATTGAATCTAACCTATATTTTTGTGGCTAATTATTGAATCATCTTTAGTATAAGTATTCACTACGATGCTCTGTGCTTTTTGCGAAGTGTATTAATGAATGTATGTTAAGGAATAACTGATGCTAAGTGTGTTGTAAGCAATATAATCATAGATTTGTGTCCCAGCTAAGGTTGCAGACACGTGAGTCTTGCAACCACCCATACCTCTACCTCGATTGAGACTGCATCTGCTTCGCAGGTGTTGCTGAAAGGGCCAGTAGCTAGGGTTTTGTTGGTGCATTGTTGAGCGTTGAACCCTGGGTCTGCCCTTATGCCAACAAATGGTTCCATTGTTGGGACCTGAAAATGTGATTGTTGGGAACTGAAGAAGAAAAATCTTTGTGTGAACTAAGCTCTGTGCATAGATCTGTTGCCCTAGTGTGCAGTATTCTACTTGACCTACAAAGCTTTGTGATGAGAAAAAGAGGTCATATATAAAGGGAAAAGGTTAGATCTGCAAGAAAGAGGTTGATACCGAAGAAAATTAGTGATATTTGAACGCTCTATGCTTTAAGAAAAGTAAAAGTGGAAATTTCTGAAGGAAAAAGGTCAGATCTGCAGAAAAGAGGTAAGATCTGTAAGCTTTGTGCTCTGATAACAGTAAGAATAGTCAAAAGTTTTTAGATTTGGAAGCTTCGTGTTCTGTAGAAGTAAGATAAGCAATTTTTTTTGTTTCTAAAGCATGGATCTAGGTATGTTTGATAGATTTTGTCCTAGCTTCAAAACTAGGGCATTAATAGATGAAAGAAAGTTTGATATGAATATATATGATAAGTATAGTGATAGATATGTTATACCTATCCATCGAAGGAATGTCTGGACTAACAAGTGGATGCAGGATCCTAGAAAGCGTTTTTTGCAGGCTAGCCACCATGATCCTGGTGCATAGTACAAAAGGAGTTGGACAACATCTAAACGAAAGAGAGGATCAACCCTCTGTTATAGTTGCAGAAGACCGGGACATCTTGCTAAGCAATGCCCTGGGAGAAGAGCTAGTTGCCTCTGTTGTAAGGCTATGGACCATGAAGTATTGAATTTCTCTAGAATGATTGCTAGGCTTGAGAAACTGAATATGGAGCAAGAAAACCCTGAAGGAGATCAAGAGACCAAGATTATAGCAGAAACCTAGAAAGAATCAAAAAATATATTTCTATAGATGAAAGATACCTTGAATGACCACCGACATGTTAGGCTATCAGAGATCTTCAAAGAAAAAGAGAAAATCAAAGCAAGAATAGGGGACTTTGACATTGACTATACTCTTGATGAAGAAACACAAGTGAACATTATGCCAGAAAGAACTTGAAAAGCTATAGGAAAGCCTGCCATGATCCCTTCCCTAGGAGGAACAAGTTTCTTCAGACGAAATCTAGTAAACCTGTGTGGAAGGCTTGCCTGGGTACCTATGACTGTCAATGGAACTTCGACAAAGGAAGAATTTGATATCATTAAATTTGTTTAAGACATCGCCCCGTTTACCATGCTCATAGGAAAAAATTGGATTGATAGAGAAAAATCTAGACGAAAAGAGGAAGAAAATTTTTTGGAATAGAAGAAGCAAGAGTTAAAAGACTTATGACTAGAAGAATCGCGCACTTGATTGAAGAACATAAGAGCAGATCGCAGATATTTAATATTAGAAAATCTGATGTCAAAGCTAAGAGAACACTGGAGGATCCACAGAAGATCGAGTTACCTATTTTTGATACAAAAGAAGTATTATCAAGGAACCCTAGGAAAGAATTTCAACAGCGCGAAGTAACTAAGACCACAGAAGATAAACATCTGAATGGTAAAAGCATTACCGAGATGAAGCTCACTAGGAAGAAGGATAGGAATTTAAGAAAGAAAAGGGATAATACTGTAAGATTACAAGAGGTTCTAGAGGACACTTTGCAACAAGAAGAATTGCAGAATTGGAACTTCATCGAGATATCAGAACAATGACATAGAGTACTTCGCCATGAAGAAGAAATATAGGCGTTGGAATCGATATACCCTTTTGACCGCCACTCCGAATGGATTGAAAAGCAGTTATGGGTTACCACTAGACCGTTGGATAGCACCAGAATGGATAGAACAAAGTTAATGAAGGCCCCATGTCCGTTGCAAGCAGATCATTGTTGAGATTGCCTACTTAACCCATCACACCACGCACCGAGAATACTTTTTGCTAACTAATAATTTGAGTGCTAACCCTAAGATTTACTTACCCTGAGATCATTTCCTTACTATTCATTATAGTCTCTGAATTCCTTTTTGCACTCAAGCCAGCTGACCCAAGTTTGTATGTCGAACGAGCTCAACGTTGCTGAGAAAATTGTTGAAGAAGTTCTAATTGATTTAATGACTAAGAGAGTCATGTCAAAACGTGGAATGTCTATAGGTGTACAGACATCATCCTTGGGCACACTGCCAGCTTCCCCCTCCACTACTCGAGCAGGACCATCCTAACCACCTTTGGAAAGACAATCTAAGCTCATAAATGACTTCACCACTGTGAAGATGATCCCAAGCATATTTCCTAAATATATCCCAACACTAAGTGGAATAGTGAATCGAGACACTATACCCAGAGACTTCGACTAAGCTGTAGTCACTTTGTACCTCCCGAAAGGGGTGCGAGCAGTTCATGTTGTCCAGGAGAAGCTCACCACGCTGAAATTTAGTGATTTTAACCTTGGAGATTGCAAGGTTTATAGTATGCTATCCCCGCACAAGTACTTGACTATTACAAAATGAAAGAACCCCAAGATTGTACTGCAACAATGGACCCATAACCTTGCACAGTCAACCCTCCTCAATGAAATGAAGATTCCACATTTTGGGAGGCATCAGGAAGTAAATGCATGTGTTAGACTGTTGTTGTCCTACTACCACGAAGGATACCTATGGTTGGGCCACTGCATAACTATGGATCCGATTCTGATCAATCGGATCACTAGGCTAAGCATGCAGGGCCCTGACCCGCGGGAATTTTACCCTGAAAAGACTACAGATTGTGCTCTCGCTTAAAGAATAAATGACACATATGGTGATTTGGAGAAAGGCACACGAGGTGACAAGGTAGCCTCCATAGAGAATGAAACAGTGCAATTTGGTTGTCAGTTGATCGCAGGGAAGTTAGTCCAAAAAAACAGACCTACACAGGTGACTGGATTTGTAGTTGACCTCGCAGGGAAGTACATGGAGGGACTACAAATGAACTGGGAAAAATACCTTATAAATCAGCTAGAGCTTGACTGTAGACAAGCGTAGGACCAAGGGTATGAGTTCCACTTTCGTTGGTTGCTCATACTCATCGCTTTCATCATTTGGGAACTGCTCGAGGGAGCCACTTTTCTGGAGATCGAACCCTTTGAACCACTGGCCGTGAAGTTCTGTATGTTGTGGTACTCCAGCGACATGAAAAAATAGTGGTAGTCCAATGTCGTATTCCATGCTTACTACACTCAGTTGAAGAATGCCATTCAGTCTACACCACACATCACACCCAGCACGCTTCATAGGTTTAGACCTTTGATGAAATTCAGCACAAATCGTTACTTCACCTACATCATAGTGCGCGCAGATGAGCACAAACAACAACTCCAGTCATATTACAAGCTAACAGAAGATGACTTGGAGGAGATTACCATGGAATGGTTGGCATACCTCCTTGTTGCAGCAGACCCCACAGAGATGTATGACGTAGAAATCCTTGAAGCTATGTCGGATACACCAGGACCGTGCAAGACTAGGAAGGATGTGGAAGTTCAAGATATCCACAGCACATCCACGAAGACTGCTTCGCTCTCACCTGCGAAGGGAGGTAATGACGAAGAACTAGGGGGCATAGAAGTTGAGAAGAACAAAGGAGAGGTTAATCCACCTAGAGATGAGGAAGATCCCTCCAAGCAAAGGAATATTACTCCACCCAATCCCTCATCCCGAAAGAAAGCTAAGGCCACTCGGACCACACTTAAAACTACCCTTACCTTGGATGATTTTGACATCTTAATTTCCGCACTGAATGATGTTTAACTAGAGCTCGCAGAAAAGAAAGAATCAAAGCAGGAGGAGCTATACCGCTAGATCATGGGAGAACTCAAAGAAGTGCATCAAGCACTCCAGTCTAGCCAAGCAGTTTCTACGGTGCCCTTAACAATGGAAATACCAGGAACAGATGATGAGAAAACTCAATTACGCCAAATCATCGAGAAATTCAAATCTCACCTTCGATGAGCTCAATAATACATAATGCAAGCCACCCAGGCTTTGGTGCAAGAACAGAGCACACATGGAGAAAAACGGAGGAAGGCAGAACAGGAGCAACTTGCCTTACAAGCAAAGTGGGAGGAAGAAAAAGAACAGTTACAGTAGAGAAAGGACCAGTTTCTAGCAGAGCAACTTGAAGTACAAGAAAGAGTTCACAAAGCACTGCTCTCTGTGACGATCATAGAAGTGAAAATGGAATATCGTCTCCCACAACAGGTGACCCAACTGGAAGAAGTAATCCAACAACTTCAACAGTGCATCACAGATCTGGAGCTCCTCACCGTGCCTGAGACACCCCAAGAGATAAGAGATCTAAGAGAGGCCATTGATTGAAGTGCAATCGACTGATTAAAAACATTGGCTTCGAAATGTAGGCAGCTAAGCACTAGAAGCACCCAGACTTATGAAACCCTCACAGAGAATCCAAAATTGCAGACATTGGAGGCACAGCTGCACGAAGCAAAGCAACATGCAGATGTGCTACAAGCATAGCTAAAGTCCGTGACCCCCGTCAAAAGAATGAAGATGTTCGTAGAACAACGCACAACCCAAAAACAAGTACACACATTGCAAAGTAAAGTAATGGAAGCCTCTCAACGACTGCAACCACTCCAAGAGAAGGCATGCAAACTATTCGTCGAACTTGAAATCCAGGGAGATGAACTTGAACAGGGTTTCATCACTGCAGAACAATGCCTGGAAGGACCGCTTAATGGCACAGTAATCTAGGAATTTACTGAACAAGACGTTGTCGCACTGCAGCAAGTCGAAGCAGCTCGAGCCAAGCTCGAGGCGTTCGAAGAAGAATTGGTCAAACCTGAGTGACTCGGGACACGTCACAGGTGAGTGGTGGGGGCCTGTTGGACCTTGACCAAGTTTTTAAGAATACTTGGTCATATTTGACCACTTTTGGGATTGTGACAACTTTCCAAGGAAGGAGCACAACGTGAAGCGGAAAGTGAGGAAGCAAGACCTATTTTTGGGTCCATTTTAGGGTTTTGGGTTGATTTAACGGGAAAGGGATGTCGACCCGTGGGATTACCCGTGCTTAGGCCCATTTTGTAATCTATAAATAGACAATGTAAATAGAGGAGAACGATAGTAATGTAGACATCTATGTGATGTATAACTGAAAACTTAGTTCTAGTAACTGGATCTATGTGATTGGATGTATCTTAGAGTGCTTTGTGCATGAGATCAGAAAGCTAGGTGCAAGTTGTTGTAGTCTTGTGCTGAAGAGCAAGAAGGAAGGATCTAGTGAGCTGCGCAGATCTTTTGTCCTATGCGAAGTAAGGGTCATTGAAGCTCTATGTTGTAACTGCTTGACCAAGATAATACAAAGAATACTTTGTGGATGTAGCCCCAGGGTGGGGGTGAACCATGGTAATTGTGTGTATAGTTCTTTGTGCTTCGATCTAATGTGTTTATCTCTTTCTTGGCTAAGTGCTTGATGTGGTTAATTAGATCTAGTTATGCTCTATGCTGATGATATATGAATGAATGTTAGATCTAATATATAAGATGCTCAGTGCTTGATCTATTGAATCTAACCTATATTTTTGTGGCTAAGTACTGAATCATATTTAGTATAAGTATTCACTGCGATGCTCTGTTCTTTATGCAAAGTGTATTAATGAATGTATGTTAAGAAATAACTTATGCTAAGTACATTGTAAGCAAGATAATCACAGATCTGTGTCCCAGCTAAGGTTGCAGACACCTGAGTCTTGCAACCACCCTTGCCTTTACCTCAGGTGAGATTGCATATGCTTCGCAGGTGTTGACGAAAGGGCTAGTAGCTAGGGTTTTGTTGGTGTGCTCTTGAGCATTGAACCCTGGGTCTACCCCTGTTCCAACATGATCTGATGATGCATGTCTTCTTGAATCGAATGGCCGAGAATTAATTTGGGTCTCCGGACTCTAGGAAAACCAAATCTCAAACCTCCTCTACCTTCACCTACCTTTACTCGAAGTTATGGATCTAATGATGTGTGGCCCTCCTGAGATCGACAGTTGAGATCCCTTCGAGTCTCTGGGCTCTGGGAAAACAAAAAATAAAACTTTTTTTTTCCTTGAAGAAAAACTTCTGGAGTTAAGGATCTGACAACGTGTGGCCTCCAGAGATCGACGGTTGAGATCCCTTCATTGCTCTGGGCTTCAGACTTCTCAATAGTCAAACTTTATTTACCCCAAGAAAATTCGTCGAAGCTAGGGATATGACGACACGTGGCCCCTGGATTTGGATGAACAAGATCCACTTCGGGTCTCTGGGCTCCAAGAGTATCAAAGCTCAAATATCTCTTACCTTATGTGCTTTTACCCAGAGCTATGGATATAATGACACATGGATCTTGTTGATCAACGAATCAGATTCACTTTCGGCCTTCTGCCTTTGTCTCTTCAGGAATCTCATGCACTTCTCACTTCAAAACTATCGAATCTCATTTCCCTGAACACTTGGATCTGATGCCAACTATCCTCCTTTAAGATCTACGACTCTTGCTTTCTTTGGGCCTTTGAGGCTTTTAAAGGAGATATATTTCATGCAACTTTGAATCCCGAATACTTAGGGGGGAGTTAATCTGGAATACTCATGGAATATTCGTTGCTGACAAAATTCAACCTGTCTACTACTTGTGCTTCGAGCCCAAAATGGACTGCCATGAAAGTTGTGCCTAGTTTCCATGGCTGTGGCCTGAGTGAACAAGGACTTGGATGACTTTTTTTGGATTGGGGAAAACAAAGAGAATAGTGATTGAAACAAACGAGACGAGTGTTCATCCTTAGAGAAAAATAGAGAGGTTTAGGGCCAAGACTTCCTTCGGGTAAGACATCAAGGGGAACCAGGGAACTTGAGAAAAAAGGGGAAAAAAAAATGACTTTGATAGTTGAAGGGGAAAAATGAAGATCTGGCCTACGAAAAGGAGAGAGACAGGGAAAGGATGCAGACCTAGGTATTCACAAAAACAAACACATATGACTTCAGAAAACATAATGTGATACATTTGGCTCCAACGGGGATGGCATGCTCGATGCGAGCTGCCAAGAACGCATAGCTCCAGTGCCTTAGCTATTGGGTTATGGAGCCTCTTATTAAAAGAAAAAAAACTAAAGTAAAAACAAAAAGGGAGTGGCATTTACAATGGGGGGACACTGGTCATAGCCTAAACAAAAAATTTCTTGAGAAAATTCCCATTGACAGGTCCACCCAAAACCTCAAAATCCTCCAAGTTTTGAAATTCATAAGTGTTGTTCATAAAACCCTCATAAATCTTGAAGGGGCCAATCCAAAAGGCTTCAAATTTACCATTTTTTCCCTTGTCTTTCTTGGGTGCATCCCATTTGAGCACCAGATCCCCCAGCTGTAAATTTTCCTTGCTTGCGCTCTTGTCAAAAGATCTTTTTTTTTTTATGGTCATGTGCTTTATCAAGCTTCTGCTCCTTGGCCTACTGCACTTCTACCAGATGTAGTATCCTCCTGACCATGTCATCAAGTTCTCCTTGGTAGTACTAGAGGAAATTTACCATAGGAAAAGAAATCTGAGCAGGAAATATTGCCTCAACACCATACACTAGCTGGAAAGGAGAAATGCCCAATGATCTTTTTGTGGTAACTCTATTAGTCCACAATAAAAAATTCATCTTCGAATCCCAGGCTTTATTTTTGTCTTCTAACAGTATTTTGATGATATTTATGAGGTTCTTGTTAGAATAATTTGCTAAACCATTTCCCTTAGGTTAGTAGGGAGTAGAATGGACTAGCGTGATCCCATACTACTAACAGAAATTAATTAATGGCTCAGCTTTGAAAGAGGCAGCATTGTCTGTAACAATCCTGCATGGACAAACAAATATGAATATGATGTCTACGAGGAAATTTATGATCACCTTGTGGGAGGCCCTCTTTGTAGGGATGGCTTCTATCCATTTGGTAAAATAATCAGTGGTGGTCAAAATCCACCTGTGTTGGCCACTCGAGGCTGCGTGGATCTCTCCAATAAATTCGATACCCCACTGCTGAAAAGGTCCAGAAACCACTACAAGTTTCAAAGGAAAATACTTGAGTTTTTGTTTTCCAGCAAACTTTTGACACTTGGTACAGGCTCTAATCTTTGCACAAACATCAGTAAAAAGTTTGGGCTAGAAATACCTAGCTCTGAGGATCTTATACGCTATGGTCCTCCAAAAATGATGCCCCCCACATGAGCTCTCAGGAAAATAAGACATAGCTCTTTGGGCTTCTTGTGGGTCTAGACATCTCAAAAGGACTCCCAGAGGATCCTTCCAGTACAAAATATGATCAATGATACAATACTTGATTTCTTTGAGCTTCAAAACTCTCACCTTGTTTTTATCCAAAAAAATAGGGAGGATCAACTTCTACAGAAATTATATGATATCTTTATACCATGGACATCCTGCTAAGTTAGGGATAACATGAGAGTCTTCACCAGCAATATCAGCTTGTTGATTTTCTAAGTCTATATTCATGAAATTAACCCCCAATGCCTTGCAATTCGACTCAGCCAACACCCTGGCTAAACCTAGGCCTTTGACCAATTTGGTAGGTTTTATTTCCAGTTCAAACTCCAGAATTTTGGTGATCCACTTGCTTCTCTTCCCATCAATATCAAGTTGGATCAGAATCTCCTTTACTGAGGTTGAGGGGACATATGCAATAATTTTTGAATGCAGAATATAGACCCTGAAATCCTTGAGGGATTTCACCAAAGCATAAGCTTGCTTCTCCTTGATATCATATCTTGCTTCTGCATCCCTCAGTGCTCTGCTGAAAAATGAAATATTTTGCTCTAAACCTTCTGCATTTCTTTGTAACAAAACAACAGCCAGTGTATCAGATGAAGTGAAGGAAAATATCAGAAATTCCTTGGAATAGTCTGGGCTGATGAGAACAGGTGCTTCAGTCAGCGCCCTCTTGATTTGGTTTAATGAATCTTTGGAATCATCGGTCCATTTCACTTCATTCCCCTTCCTGAGCATGGATGTAATGTATTTAACCAACTCAACAAAATTAGAAATGAACCTTCTCAGAAAATTATTTTTCCCAAGAAAGAATGAACCTCTTTCCTAGATCTAGGAAGAGACAAGGACAAGATGTCCTCCACTCTGCTCGGATCAATCTTCACCCCTTCAGCTGACACAATATGCCCTAACAATTTTCCCTCTTGCATGGCAAATAAAGATTTCTTAGGATTGAGCCAAAGGCCAAACCTTCGACACTTAAAGAAGACTTTCTTTAGGTGGTGGTAGTGTTCTTCATAAAACCTAGAGAATACTATAATGTCATCTAGATATATTACCACAAATTTGTCTTTTTCTCCAATGAAAAGGATGTCCATGGCTCGTTCGAAGGTCTCTCCTACATTCATCAATCCAAAGGGAATTTTAGCATACATGAATGTGCCCCAAGGAGTCGTGAAATTTGTATTCTCTCTATATTCAGGAAAGACAGAGATCTAGTTGTACCTAGAGAAACCATTGACCATAGACATCCTCGACGAACCTGTCACTCTCTGCAAAATGTGATCCATTTTCGGCAAGGGGTAATTATCCTTTTTGGAGATTCTGTTCAAATTTATGAAATCAACACACAACCTGATTTCCCCATTCATCTTTCTGATAGGCACCAAATTAGCCACCCACTCTGAAAATCTCAAAGGGATGGTGATCTGTGCATCCAACAGCTTCTTGACTTCTTTTTCCATAATCGCCAGTAGCATGGGATTTATTTGTCTGAGCTTCTACTTGAAAGGTTTAGCATCTTCTTTCAAAGGGATTTTTTGTTCAATGGCACTGGTGTCATATGTTCTCAAATCCTCATATGTCCAAGCAAAAAAATTAGCAAACTCATTTAAGAGTCTGACATATTCATCCCTTTGTTCTTTTGACAAGATTCTAGACAATTTGACCCATTTGGGATCCTTCTCCGTTCCTAGATTGCATTAAGTCACATCAGCCTCTTCAGGTGATCCTCCAACCTTTACAGCAACATCATTTCTGTCAAACAATATCTCCAAAGAGACAATCCCCTTTGGAATATGGTTGCTAGGAAACTTAACAATATGATGGTTAGCAATCTTATTCATAAAAACATCAGCATGAGGGATTTCTTCATAATCTTGATACTGGTCGATATGCATATCAGAAAATTCATCCACAATCTCAAGGAATTTTTTTATCTCAATATCATCCTCAAATACCTTTCAATGTTTGACATTGTCAGGAATAGAGGGTCTGGATTTTATCTCCACCTCATATTTGAGTTTGGGGGGAAAAGGGACCTTAAAATTACTTGTTGAGACCACCAAGGAATCTACCACAAAGTTCTCCTCCCTTGGAACAAATGAAATATTAAAATCCAAGAAGAAATTGTCAATCATATCCCATACCTCATTTCTATAGGCCCTTAACCTTGGGTGCTTAGCCTGGTACAAATTTCTGACTTGATGAACAATCCACTCAGCATCTCCAAACACTGCTAGCTCCTCAATTTTCATGTCTTTGGCAGCTCTCAAACCCAATACAAGAGCCTCATATTCTGCCACGTTGTTTGTTGTTTCAAATTCCAACTTGCAGGATAGAGCTATAGTATCTTGGGTAGGGGAAATAAAAACCACTCTATCACCAACGCCTTCCCTAGAAGAGGCCCCATCAAAAAACATTTTCCAAACAAAGGTCTTGGGGGAAGGATCTTCACAAAAGGTAATCGGTTGTCTTATTATTTCAATAGGTGGTTGAGGAAAATCAGAGAGCTACAATATATTGGTTCCTAAATCAGTATCGACTGAGAAAATGGGGTGGTTGATGGGATTGGCTTCATCACTGATAATGTAGGCAATTTTTTCTTCTCTATAAAGCCTTCTATGTTCCCCTCCAAATATAGGGATGGTGTCATATGATAGATGCATCTACAAAGTTCCCCCTAGTATTTTGATCCATGATTTGGACAAGAGCATCCCGAACTTAGGGGGGACATCAGCTACCACTATGTCCATGACCACACTTTTCATTGGTAATTGAAACAAGGATACCACCAGATCCTTAATAGCCCCGAGGCATTTCACCTTCCTGGAATAGGATGAATACAGGTCATGGTAGGCTTTTGTAACCTCCAACCCAAGCTCATCCATGAAAATTTTGGGCATGAGATTGTGAGATGCCCCTGAATCCATTAAGAAGTTTTTCAACACTTTATCATGAATATTCAGCAATGTATAGAAAGGATGGGAAGAATCATATCTATCCTCTACCAAAGGTCCTAGTATGATAGCCATATTTTCATCTTGGAGGTTGACTGAGTCAGTGGAATGAGATGAAGGTTCGGGCTGCAACATTTTTGAAAGATATTTTTTGAAACCCTCGTATTGGACTAACTCTGAAAGAGGCACATGGATCTTAATATTTTGAATTTCATGATCAAATATAAAAGAGGAGGGAGGCTTCACAAACTCCTTCACTTCTGGGACAGGGCCTTTGACCGGGGGGTTTGCCTCCTTTTCTTTAACGCCATCTACCATATTTTTAGCTAGTTTTTTTATTCTAATAGGTTGATTAGGAATGCCAGGATTTCCTTCTTTCTTCTTGGACCTAAGGTTATATATTTTTGGATTGTTTCTAGTCCTTTCCCCTTTACTCAGCTCATTTAGTTGACTATCCATGAGAGACTCTTCATATACATCTTGGGTTAAATGAGGAAATGAGGAGGTGTCTCCAATACAATGGATTTTAGGATCAAGCTCTTCTTCCTCTCCTTCTTCATCAGTAACAAGGTTATTTTGGAGAGGAGATTGAATTCTCTGATCATCTTTGTCCCTAATTCTTTGGTATCTTTGGATGATCGGAGGATCATTGTTTGGTCTTTTGAAACTACCCCTATTATCAACATTTTGAGGATTCCTATAGCTCTTCTTTCCTTCCAATTCCATCCTTTCCATTCTAGAAGAAAGTGATCTTAGTAGCTTGGTTACTTCGTCCATTTGAGGGGGGGAAGCAGAGGAACTATAATTCGAGGCTTCATACCTACCCTTTCTTCTGTCTCTATTAGCCTTACTCATAAGCTTGTCAACTACCAATATATTGGATTCTACTTCAAGGGATACATATTGCATATGAGACAATGAGGTAGCTCTTCTTTCTCTCAACAGGAGGAAAAACTTAGGGTCAAAATCACTAGCATAAGTCATCTTGGTAGAGATTTATATAGGATCAATTTTAGTTTGAATATTTTTATACATCTTATTAAATCTCTTCGAGAAGTCTGAAACAGCTTCTCCCTCTTCTCTCTTAAGTGCCCCAAACCCTGTAACATAATAAAGGAGATATTTTTTATTCCCCGAATTTCTCAAGAATTAATCATCCAGAGAAGAAATCATGTCAACAGATATAGGAGGCAATTCCTTAAACTAATCCTTGGCATCACCATCAAGGCTCTATACAAAAACTCTCATCCACACATCTTCATTTTCGATGGCCTGAATCTCTGCAAATCTATAAAAGGGTGAAAGGTGCTCTTCTGCAGTCACGTCTCCCTCCCCTATGAATTGGGGCATGCAATTAAGGTATTCTACGGTTGGGAGAGAATTCATAGGCTAAGGTAAGACTAGAGGGGCATATCTAAAAGCCAATATCTCAGCCATCTTGTTCCTAGGAGGATTAGCACCGCCATTGGGATGTGAACTGGAGGAGAACCAGGGGGAGATTGGGTTCGAACAGGGGAAAGTGGTACTGTGTTTCTGGGATAAAGGGGAAACAACTGAGGATTTGGAGAGAAAGATATGGGGCTCGAGGAAACAAAGGTTCCCCTTTATTCTAATTTAGCAACTCTAATAAGGGGAGGAGTGGTAAAGCCTAGAGTGGGAATATATTGTGAGGTCATGGGTATAAACCATTGTACAACTTCAAGAGAAACAGGGGTGTCAAAGCATTCTCTTTCCAAACCAAGACTAGGAAGGGAGAAATCAACAGTAACACTCCCAAACTTTAAAATGCTTGAAACTCCAACATATGGTAGAATAGGAGAAATAGAAGAAGTTAAAGGAGTTTTTAAAAAGGGATTAAGAAAATTACCAGGATCACCTGGTACAGCAGTTGAAGTACCATCCTGAGGGGTCTTTCCTTTTCTAATAATTTTATTTGGGTTAGATTCAGGTGTTTCTAGAGGTAGTTGCGGAGTAGAACTCATGTGTCTTCTTTTAGGAGCCACAACTAAAACAGTGGAGTCACCAAGTGCAAGTTGAAATCTTCAATGGTACTGATATCTAATGCACCTTCTGAATCATAATCTCTTTGTCATTCTCTCCCAGGGAAAAGTCTTCAATTCATTCCCCAGAAACGACGCCAAGAATTTTACCACTGAGAATCACCCTCAGATTGCTAGAGGATAAGCCCAGTACCCATCATATTTTTTGGTGGATGTCAGTTTTATATGAGTGGAGGTCAATGGACAAAACTCAAAATACGAATGATGTTCAAGACAGAACTGGAAAAGAAATGCACAGAGAAGTGAGGGCCACATTAACTTTAGTTAGTGAGTTGAGTTTAAGTGTGAGCAAAGTGAAGACTTAGTGAGAGAGGTGAACAAGACTGTTATGAGCATCAGGCTTTCAAGAAGCTTGGAGAAGAAAAACGCAGACTCAATATCACTCTTGATCTCAAGCTTCAGACACTTAAATATGTCCAAAAAACACAGTCATAGTAGCACAATGATCAAACCTACATCACAATGCAACTACAACAACTTGATTGGATCCTTCATGCCCGAACCATTCAGTGTAAGAGGGAGAAAGATAGCAAGGGCTCTGACTAAAACTCGTCACAATACCACTGTAACCAAACCTACATTACAATAGCATAACAACCCTCGACTGGATCCTCCATGCCTGAGTTTTTTAGCACAGTTTTTACAAAGAGATGAAAAGAAGCTGACTTATATTAACATGAAAGTCTCAAATTTGATACATAAACAGAGAACTGTTGGATCATGTTGACATTGATGCCAATGATTTGATTGATTGATGTCATTGATTGATGTCAAGTGATTGATTGATGCCAAAGGATTGATTTATTGATGATTGATGTAATGTAATATGTATTTTCCTTGATTATAATGCATAGATGAAGATGGATCAATGATTTTTCATTGATATGATGAAGATGGATCAATGAGTTGTCATTGATACATGATGAAGATGGATCGATGTGGTTTCATTAGTATATGATGCATTGTTGGAAAAATGTATAGATGACTCATTACTGTCTTATCATTATTGATAAGGTGCACAAATTGATGAACTCCAAAGTGGTCCCCTTATGGTGAAATACCTCACGGGAAGACACTTTGTGGATTGAGTTGTCCTAGAAGAATGGTTGGAGGACCCATGCTTGTATGTGGAATAATGAGATGAAGATCAAGGAAATTGTTGGTGAAACTATCCTAGATGGATAGTATGTGCCATTCCATTTCCGGTGGTATTTGTAATGTCACATAACTCCTCATGGTTTGAGAGTTATGGCCTTACGAAGATGAAGGACCCCCACATGAAGGCTTGAAGCCCCCAAGGTCAAAGAAGTCAAAGTGACCTAGAAATGGGT
>JZKD02S2386140.1:274767-305556 GCA_000966675.3 Picea glauca
CTCAAGTATTTTCTGGAACAATGCATTTCCTCCCCAGAACAACAAAAATGGGTGACTAAAATCTTTGGATATGATTATGAGATCATTTATAAGAAAGGCAAAGACAATGTGGTTGTGGATGAACTTTCCCAAAAATATGAAGATGAAGGATCCCATTTTTCTCTTTCATTCATTGTACCAGATTGGCTCCAAGTCGTTCGCCAGGAATGGCTACAAGATCCCAAAAGTTTGCAGTTGATCCAACAATTGCAATCCAATGCTCCATCTTCCCCAGGGTACTCTTGGCTCCATGAGGAACTTCGATACAAAGGCCATTTGTATTTAAGTAAACAATCAAAGCTTAAATCCATGGTACTTTCTGAGCTTCATGCTACACCCATAGCAGGGCACTCGGGGTTCACCAAAGCCTATGACAGGGTCAAATGTTCCTTTTTCTAGGATCGTATGAAACAGGACATTCATAATTTTGTAGCTGAATGTGACGTATGTCAACGCAACAAGGGAGAAATAGTCAAATCATCGGGCACACTACAATCGCTCCCGATTCCACCTGCTATTTGGAAGGATATCTCTATGGATTTTATTACTGGCTTACCCAAATCGGGAAATAAATATGTCATCATGGTGGTTGTTGATCTCCTTTACAAGTATGATCATTTTTGCGCCCTTCAACATCCATTTACAACATCCATGGTGGTTCAAATCTTCATGGATCAGGTCTTCAAGCTTCATGGCATGCCACACTCTATTGTTTTTTATCACGACCCAACTTTCACAAGCAATTTTTGAAAAGAACTATTCAAGATACAAGGCACAGAATTGCATCTCATCACAGCTTATCATCCCCAGACTAATGGCCAAATGGAAGTTGTCAACAAGTGCTTGGAAACATATTTGAGGTGTTTTTCCTCGGAAAAAAAAAATCAGTGGGCTTAATTGTTACCCCTAGATGAATGGTGGTACAACACTTCATACCATATAGCTACAAACATACTCCTTTTGAAGCGGTATATGGACAGAAGCCACCTTCAGTTCTCTCATACTTACCAGGTGCCTCGAAGGTCCAAGAGGTTGATCTAACACTTACATCTCGAGGGGCTATTCTCCATACCCTCAAACAGAATTTGGTCATGGCACATAATCGCATGAAGCAACAAGCAGATCAAGGTCGCTCTGAACGTCAATTTGCAGAAGGGGATCAGGTGTTTCTTCGACTGCAACCTTACAAGAAAACTTCCCTCAAGGTCGAGCATTGTCAGAAGCTAGCGCCCAAATTTTATGGTCCTTATACCGTGCTCAAGCATGTGGGACAATTCGCCTATCAGTTATCTTTTCCCAGTCATTCGAAGCTACATCTTGTTTTTCATGTTTCATGCTTAAAGAAGGTGATTGGAGCTAAGTGCCAAATTCAAACCAACCTTCTAGAGTTAGCTGAAGAAGGATCCATTTGGCTACAACCAGAAGCAGTTTTGGACCAGCGTGAGCGTCGCCTACATCAAAGAACCATCAAGGAACTGCTAGTCGAGTGGAAAGATACAACTCCAACAGACGCCACTTGGGAACCAGCTACCATTCTGCAGCAATTTCCTCATCTCAAACCTTGAGGACAAGGTTGTTTTTAAGGGGGCGGACATGTTAGGGTCCTAACCCGCACATAGGTAGAACAATATATTCAGATGTAATAAAGGTCAATATTAATAAGGCCTTTCAATAAAATAGAATAAGGCGTATGTAAGAATACCTAATAGAATCTTTCGCTTCTAGAAGGATATTCCTCTAGATGCTTCTTTTTAGTATAAATAGGATTCGAGGGTATGAGAACCCTAGCTTGGATATTATTGTAATAGAGATCTGCTCAACTGTAGGTTGCCCCCTCGAGGAGGCCCATGAACATTGCTTTTAGATTCAAAGTGATATTTCTATTGTTATTCTTATATCATTTCAGTGTTATTGTGGTGAATGTTCTAGTTATATTGTTGTTATTCTGCCATTACTAGAATTTTATTTTTGTTCTTAATACATTTTATATATGGTATATTACACTTGACAACTATATGTGATAACATATGGCTCCACAGGGGATGGCATGCTCCTTGCAAGCTTCCAAGAAAGCGCAATTCCAGTTCCTTAGTTGTTGGGTTGTGGAGTCAAGATCAAATACATCTTGTTGAGGACAACAGGCTTACATGTACACTATTCTACTTACAAAAAAGAAAACAAACACACATGCTCCAGAAGGAGCTTATTTATGTACAATCCTACACTAACTGATTTTTACAATATGCTAGGTGAAAGAAAAATTCCACCAGAGCCATTCAAGTAACCTTCTAACTAAAAACGTACTTAATCTGTCACTGATCAGCATGGGATAATGAAACTGTGACAACAAATCGATAACATTCTTCATATCTCTTCCTAATGTTGAAGGTAAGATAAAACTTGGAGGCTTCAATACATTGAGGAGATGCAACTCCATGTATTCCCCTATAGGGTCATAAAATAGGTGATAAACCCTACTAGGATGGTAAAAGAAATCCTGTTATGTTTTACAGTTGCTCACCTCTGGTTGAATGTCTATGGAAAGCACATGCGAGTGAAAGGCCAATGCAGTCTATTGATACACTTATCATTTGTCTGTGTTGATAACATTTGCTAGCTGATGGCAAGAAATAGCCTCATGTATATCAATGGATGGATCTTTCTCCTTAACATGCTTCTCTTGGAAGAAGATTTCATTTTCATCTGAAGGTTGGTTGCTAATGCTCTTTTCTTCAAAACATGCCTCCACATATTCATCAATGTCTCCATAATGATCAAATAGATGAGGATTCTTGAATGACATGCCAAGAGGTATCTTCTTCCCAACCTGATAAAATTGTTCATTGTCATTAAACACAGGCTGCCTTTCAAGATTCAAATCAGGAAGCAATACCTTATCATCATCATATGAGTCAAAAATAGGCTTCTCATATCTAGGATTTTTAGAGAAAGGGCTACAAAGAATATCATCTTCCAGAACAAAGTCAATTTCTACACTTTCCTTACTGAGACAGCAAACACAACTTTCATCAGATGTAGATGAATGGGGAAGAGAAAAAATTTATTCCTCATCCATGGCCTCTTCTTCATTCTCACATCCTTCATAAGAATCAGTTATATCCTGAACACAGTCTTTATACTCCTCACAAAATCTATGACAAATTAACTCAAAGGAATAAAACTTTTGAAAATGCATATTGAAAGCTGCATGAAACTATTCCACGAAGGAGATGCTAGCAGGGGGCAAGGATTAATAAGACTTATGAGCAACTCCCTCTAATGAGAAAATGAAAATATTCATTAACACATCCTCATGATTTATTCCCCACTGATGCATGAGTTCATGAAACTCAAGCAGATGTTCGGTAGGGTTGTCATCTCTATGTTCTCTAAATGTGGGCAAAAAATCACCTCACTCATCCATAGTAGGAACAACATTTGGAAAATTAGGAACATAAGAGAAATTAAAAGGAGAAAACCTTTGAGCCAAAATGGATTCCATCTAAAAATATGACTTCTTGAAACTGTGGAGTCTCCACTGGATCCTTTAATCATGGACTCTCCAGGTGAATTATATACAGTCTCAATGTGTCTGGTCTTTGTTCACCATCAAAGATCAGATATGGTTGTTGTCATTCTCCCAAGGAAGATATCTTCACTTCCATCCCCGATAATCATGCCATGAATATTATCACTAAGAGTCACCCTCTGACTGCAAGAGGATAAGACCAATACCCATCAGAATGTTTTGGTGGATGTTGGTTTTATGAGTGAAGGTCAAATGGACAAAACTCAGTACGAGAATGATTTTAACACGGAACTGGACAAGAAATGCACAGGGAAGTGAGGTCCTCATTAACTTCAGTCAATGATTTTAGTTTAAGGGTGAGTAGGAGGAAGACTTAATGAGAGAGGTGGACAAGTCTTCCATGAGCATATGGCTTTCAAGCAGCTTGGTGAAGAAAAATGCAGGTTCAAGAGCACTCTTGAACTCAAGTTTCAGACACTGAAATATGTCACAGTAGCACAATAATCAAACCTATATTACCATGCAATTAAAACAACTTGACTGGATCCTCCATGCCCGAGCCTTTCAATGTAAGGGGAAATAAGATAACAAAGAAGCTAACTAAAACTGGTCACAACAATATTGTAATCAAACCTACATTACAATAGAAACAAAACCCTTGATTGGATCCTCCATGCCCAAGTGTTTCAGCATAGTTTAAACAAAGAGATGAAAGAATATGACTTCTATTAATGTGAAAGTCTCAAATTTGATACACAACCAAAGAACATTTCTGGCATAAAAATTACACGGTAGAGAGCTCTCCTCAACTAGTTGATGACCATAACAAAAAATTAAACTGATCGATTTATACTCAGATCAATCCACGACTACTAGGAGTTTGATCTAGCCATTTCATTCAAAGCCTTTCTTCTACGTCTTATACTGTCAGACTGTGCATGTATCCTCCTGTCAGATGAAAACTCAGCTCAGCATGGGCATGCAGGAAACACCGTCCATAGGGGTACCTCAGGCTAATAGTTTTGTCTCCATGGCCAGATCCTCCATGCATTCTATTTATGGAGTGAGTTGAGGTTTCAACCACCACTCCCTTTTTCATTAACTAATCCTTCATTAGGATCGGGATGAGGCTTAATGCCTACGGGGGCTGCCACGTGTTGCTCTCAAATTTGAAGTTTATAAGCATGTGATTTCGGGGCCATCAAAGGCGATTTGGACCCACACCTCTTTTGAGCCCGCAATCCACCACCTCCCGCCATGTAGCTCTTTCTCTATATCATGGTTTCAATTGCGGGACCACTCAAGAATTTTATCGTTTGAGCATGTTGCGTCCCCGCAATGAAATGTGGTCATTGATTTGATTGCGATCTGTGATCTGGGCACTCATGTTGAATTTAGTGCCACCGCTAAAGTTTATCTGCCTGCCAACTTTAGGATCATTCTAACCGCACTAGGAGATGGCGTTAATTTTGGGTATGAACAAGAACACTTTTCGGAGGATGATCTGACGTGGTGTCCTTATGTCACTATGATGACGTGTCATGAAAAGAGAGGTGACACCTGTCACTTGGAAACAAGCAGATGATATGCCCAAAGGTTCCTGGACTGAGTGTCGCATGTCATCGCCATATGGATTTCATGTGCCATGACTGACGAGAGCTCCACATATCCGAATTGATGAGTGCCACGTAGTTTGGAACTTCAGAACTTGGGGGCGGTATGCATGTAGAGTTGGAGCTCTGAAGTGAAAGATGATCATCGATCTGAGGAGGACACGCGACAAGGATTAGTGGTCTTTGGGAGAAAATACTCTGGATGAAAGTGAAATGGGAGGAGATAAAACTCCTAAATCCTAGATCCCCAAAGTAAATATTGATCGTCCGATCTGGAGGAACATGCAGTGCTTGATCTGCAACTCCAGGAAAAAGCACTTCGGAGGAAATTAGGAGTGGGGAAGTCGAAACTCCCAAATCTCAAAATCCTGAAGTAAATCATGACCATCCGATCTGGAAGGACACGTGGCACTTGATCTATGACTTTGGGGCTTCCACCTAGCATTTAAACCTTGTGAAACTTTGACATGCCAAATACACGTGAGTCGCTAATTTGAACCGCTCCTAGGATCTCCGCCATTGAAAATTGAACTCGACCATTACTTGTATTTCAGCCCCAAAATAGACTTCCCTGAATGTTTTTCTTATGCTTATGGTTGTTTCTTGTGCAAGCAAAATATTTGGACAACTGTTGCGACCCTTGAGAACTATATGTGATAAAATTTGGCTCCACAGGGGATGGCATGCTCCCTGCGAACTGCCAAGAACGCGTAGTTCCAGTTCCTTATCTTTTGGGTTGTGGAGTCGAGCTCAAATACATATTGCTGAGGACAATAGGGTGACATGTAGACTATTCTACAAAAAATAAAACAAACACACATTCTCTAGAAGGATCTTAATTATGTACAATCCTACACTAACTAATTTTTTCAATATGCTAGGTTAAAGAAAACTTCCACCAGATCCATTCAATAACCTCCTAACTTAAAAATTACTTACTATGTCACTGATCAGTAAGGGATAATGAAATTGTGACAACAAATCGATATCATTCTTCAGATCTCTTCCTAATGTTGAAGTTAAGATAAAACTTGGAGGCTTCAATACATTGAGGATATGCAACTTGATGTATTCCCCTACAGGGTCATAAAATAGGTAATAAACCCTACTAGGTTGGTAACAGAAAGCCTGCTCTATTTTAAAACTTGTCACCTCTGGCTGAATGTTTGTGGCAAGCACAGGCGAGTGAAAGGTTGATGCAGGTTGTTGATCCACTTCTCCTTTGTTTGTTCTAATAACATCTGCTAGTTGATGGAAAGAAATAGCCTCATGTATATCAATGGATGGCTCTTTCTCCTTAACATGTTACTCTTGGAAGAATATTTAATTTTCATCAGAAGGTTGGTTTCTAATTCTCTTTTCTTGAGAAAATGCTTCCATATCTTCATCATTGTCTCCATAATGATCAGTTTCTAGAACAAAGTCAATTTATGCACTTTCCTTACTGATACAACAAACACAGCTTTCATCAGATGCAGATGAACAGGTAAGAGAAAAAATTAATTCCTCATCCAAGGCATATTATTCATTCTCACAACCTTCATAATAATCATCTATATCCTGAAGACAGTCTTTATGCTCCTCACAACAACTATGACAAATTAACTCAGAGATATAAAACTTTTGACAAGTTTCATGAAACTGTTCTAGGGAGGAGATGATAGCAGGTGGCAAGGATTGATACCACTTACGAGCATCTCCCTCTAATGAGAACATGAACATCTTAATTAACACATCCTCCTGATGTATTCCCCACTGATGCATGAGTTCATGAAACTCAAGAAGATGCTCAATAGGGTTGTCATCTATATGTTCTCTAAATGTGGGAAAAAAATCACCCCACTCATCCATAGTAGGAACAACATTTGGAAAATCAGGAACAGAAGAGAAATTAAAAGGAGTAAACCTTTGAGCCAAAATGGATTCCATATGAAAATATGACTTCTTAAAACTGTGGAGTCACCACTAGATCCTTTAATCATGGACTCTCTAGGTGAATGATATGCAGTCTAAATGTGTCTGGTCTTTGTTCACCATCAAAGATCAGATCTGGTCATTGTCGTTCTTCTAGGGAAGATATATTCACTTTATTCCCCATCAATGGTGCCATGAATGTTATCACTGAGAGTCACCCTCTGATTGTAAGAGAATAATCCCAATACCCATCAAAATGTTTTGGTCGATGTTGGTTTTATGAGTGGAGGTCAAATGGACAAAACTCAGTACGAGAATGATTTTAACACAGAACTGGACAAGCAATGCATAGGGAAGTGAGTTCCTCATTAACTTTAGTCAGTGATTTGATTTTAAGGCTGGTGAGTAGGAGGAAGACTTAGTGAGAGAAGTGGACAAGTCTTCCATGAGAATCTAACTTTCAAGTGGCTTGGTCAATAAAAATGCAGGCTCAAGAGAACTCTTGAACTCAATTTTTAGACACCGAAATATGTCACAGAAGCAAAATAATGAAACCTACATTACCATGCAACTACAACAACTCAACTGGATCCTCCATTCCCAAACCTTTCGGCATAAGGGGAAATAAGATAACAAAGAAGCTAACTAAAACTGGTCACAACAATATTGTAATCAAACCTACATTACAATAGAACCACAACCCTTGACCGGATCCTCCATGCCCGAGTGTTTCAACATAGTTTAAACAAAGAGATGAAATAAGTTGACCTCTATTAATGCGAAAATCGCAAATTTGATACATAACCAGAGAACATTTCTGGCATCAAAATTACACAGTAGGGAGCTCTGCTCAACTAGTTGATGACCATAACAAAAAATTGAATTGATTGATTAATACTCAAATCAATCCATGACTACCAGGAGTGTGATCTGGCCATTGCATTCAAAGCCTTTCGTCTATGCCTTCTTCTATCAGACTGTGCATGTATCCTCTGGTTAGATGAAAACTTGACTTAGCATGGACATGAAGGAAAAATCGTCCATAAGGGTACCTCGGGCTGACAGTTATGTCTCCACGGCCATATCCTCCATGCCTTCTATTTATGGATTGAGTTGAGGTTTCAACCACCACTCCCTTTTTCATTAACTAATACTTCGTCAGGATCGAGATGAGGCTTAATGTCTAGGGGGTTGCCACGCACTTATCTCATATTTGACGTTTATAAGCATGTGATTGCGGGTCCATTGAAGGCAGTTTGGACCCACACCACTTTTTAGTCTGTAATCCACCACCTTCTGCCACATAGATCTTTCTCTATACCTTGGTTTCAATTGCGGCACCTTTCAAGAATTTTATCGTTCGAGCATGTTGTGTCCCCACAATGAAATGTGGTCATTGATCTGGTCGCGATCTACGATCTAGGTTCTCTTATTGAATTTAGCGCCACTGCTAAATTTTATCTGCCTACCAACTTTGGGATCATTCTAACTGCACTGGGAGATGGTGCTAATTTTAGCACTGAACAAGAACACTTACTGGAGGATGATATGATTTGGTGGCCTTACGTAACTATGCTGACGTGTCATGAAAATAGAGGTGACACATGTCACTTAGAAACAAGAGGATGATATGCCCAAAAGTGCCTAGATTGATATCCATGTGTCATCGCCAGATGGATGTTAGGTGTCATGACTGACGAGAGCGCCACATATCCAAAATGATGACTACCACGTACTTTGGCACTTCAGAGCTCGGGGGCGGTATGCATGTCACACTGGAGCTCTGAAGTGAATGACGACCGTTCATCTGAGCAAGACACGCGGCATGGATCTGTGGTCTTCGGGAGAAAACACTATGGATGAAAGCAAGAGGGGAGGAGCTAACACTCCTGAAGTCTGAATCCCTAAAGTAAATATTGATCGTCTGATCTGGAAGAACACGCGGTGATTGATCTACAACTCTAGGAAAAATCACTTCGGAGGAAATTGGGAGTGGGGAAGCCGAAAGTCCCAAAGCTCAAACTCCTTAAGTAAATCATGATCATCCAATTTGGAAGGACGTGTAGCACTTGATCTATGACTTCAGGGCTTCCACCTGGTATTTAAACCCTGTACAAATTTTACATGTCGAATACACGTGAGACGCTAATCTAAACCACTCCTGGGATCTTTGTCGTTGAAAATTGAACCCGACCACTGCTTGTATTTCAGCCCCAAAATAGATTTCCTTGAATGTTGCACATGTGCTTATGGTTGTTTCTTGTACAAGCAAAATATTTGGACAATTGTTGCGACCCTTGATGACTATATGTGATAACACACCTCATATCCTTGGAATGTGTGCCCCATGCATTTAATGTGCCATATGTTATACTATGGAATTATCTACATGTCATGTTTTTGACCTACTACTTTCCACCCTGCATGGTGACCATACCTACTAAATATAGTCCTGCTAAAAATAGACATGTCAAAAATAGAAGCCACCCTAAAAAATAGGAAAACCCAAAATATGTCCAGGACCACTAGGAGACCACTACCAAATACAGTATGTCTAAAAATAGACATTTTTAAAAATAAAATATCATCAAATGTCAATTAAAATATACTCATCAAATTCAATTTTCAATGAGGATTCCAAACATGCAATCAGAATTGACATGTGAGATACTGCTAAAAATAGTAAGTCCTTGCATGTCACTCGAAATAGGCACATTGAATTTGATTTTCTTTATGGAGCCCAGATATATGCTTGGAATCATCATATGAACCCTGGATCACCAGTTGCTAAAAATAGTAAACTGCATACATGTCATCTGGAAAAGGATCACTGGATCCAAAATATCACAAGGACCTAAACTGTATAATCAATATCACTATGCAGGCATTTGATATTTGTATTCTCAAAAATAGGAACTATACAATATATAGTAATCTCTCTCTGTCCATGAAATATTGTGAAAATTTTCTATCTCTGAAATAAAGAACACTACCTAGCCAATCATGTACTTGTACTTGGTGGGAACCAACCCTAGATCAAAACATAATTGTCTCTAGAAAAATCTATGAATGCTAGCAAAAAATGAACATGTTGGCTCTTAACCCTCAATATTTTCAAGGGAGAAAATCTAGGGGTTAACACAGTGGAAAGTACATATATATGTTACACTTTTCAAGCATATTGTGAAGGATTTGCACAAGTGTTATATTGCGTGATAACATTTTAGCATTGTTGTCGGGGAGAATTCAGTCATTCTTCCTCAAAATCTAAAGTCTATGATTCAACACTCTTTTGGTGAGCTTTCATCAAAGCCCTTCTTAGATAGATTACCTTGTGACTCCGTAGAGGGAAGAATCCATCTACCTTATGCACATCTTGATGATCATTGTCTAACAATATCATCTGGTGACTCCACATAACCCAAGCATTGAAAACACTAATTGAGGACCTAATAGAAGGTTTTCTAATCTTACCAAGGTCTATAAGAGGACACTTCCTCATAATTCACTTTTTTTAAAGCCTTTATTTGGTAAAAGACTTCCTCTATCCCCAATGGATTTTCAACCATGGGTCACTGGTGCCTTCATTCCTTTAGATATGTCTGAAATTTGTGGTTATCCTCATGTTGTGACCGACAAGTTTGATAAGTGGTTCCCTAAATTCCCCAGTAATAATGTCAGCATTGTTGAAGAACATATAGATAACTTTTATGCATGCTTTCAGTATGACCTTCTTAATAATGATGATGAAGAAGTGGTCATGAAACTCTTTGTTTCCTCCCTACTTGAGAATGCAAGAAAATGGTATAATAACCTTCCTGATAAAGATATTAAAACTTGGCAAGATTTTCATGATGCCTTTATCAAGAGGTAAGGCACAAAGAAGGATCTCGTGTTGTTATTAGTGGGTAAAATCATGAATCTCGATGTCTATTTTCCTTGTTTTTTGAGAAAATAAAATATATTTTTAGAAGTTTTTCAACTTTCAGTAAACAAAATTAAATTTTTTATTTAGAATTTCACTTTACAGGAAAAACAAAACTAGTCATGAATTTTGTTAGCTTTCTATTGACTATTTTTTGAAAAAAAATTATTGACATTTGATATGTCAATTTAGTGATTGTTTGATAGTATGTTCCTTAAAAATGAAGGGAAATATAATGGGTTATGTTTTTATACATGAATGTACTAATTAATAAACTTTTGTTTACGAAAAATGAAATATGTTGCAACAATCTAAACAGAGTCTATTAAAGTATGACTATAGTTTTTAATTTAATAGATGAATATTATAATTTCTACAATTTTTGAATTTGACCAATGTGAAAAGATTGTAGATTTTAAAAATTCTTAGTGAGACTCCATGTATGTGTCTTAATTTTGATTTAAAAGTAAAATCTAAAAATACCCTTTTGAAGAGGACAGTGAAAGGTTTTGTAATATAAATTTTCCATAATTTTTTATTGGCTTATTCCAGATATTGATTTTTCATTTTATTGAATCATTATGTCATCTAAAAACAATATGCATACATGTTTTTATAAAGTTAACTAAATATACTAAAAAATGATTAAAATGAATACAAATTGTATCAAATGAAAGTAGATTCAATTCTAAAAATGTTGGTACTAGTTCTGAAACCAGAGTCACAATATTTTAAGGAGATTACTCCTTCCGAAGTTGGAGTAAGCCGAAGTGAACACATACTTTCTGAAAAGTTCCATAGTTAGAGGTTTTCAGACAAACTAATAGTTCTCCAAAACGTTGGTATTTTTCGGTCGAAAGTTGGTTTTAACAGAAAAATTGAAGGGAAAAAAATCATCTAGTTGCACCAAGTGACACACCATTACTAGGTGTCATTTGATCTAACTTTCAACTGAAAAAATTCAATTGTTCGACCTAAAAATTTCCATTAGAAATTTTTCCGAACTGATTCTCATGAAAGTGATACCCACGTTCGTGATTTTACCATAGTGAAATTTAATGAAATGAAGAAAAAGGAAAATGAATCAGTAAAGGAATTTGATACAAGATCTGAGAATCTACTTGAGAAAATTCTCGATGACATTATCCCAAAGGATGGAAATTCCCTTCTCCAATATCCAAATTCATTTGGGAGGAGATTTGGATTTATGCTTAGGGACAAGTCCCAAAAGTCCCTTGTAGAAGCACAAGAGAAAGCTGCTAAGATTTAGGAAAATATTTTCGCTTCTATGGTAGAACATTTTCATGCCCCTCGTGGTAACGTTGAGACTAGGCCTAGAAATTTGAATAGTGTTGAACCTACTCAAGATATTGTAACACTATTAGCCCAAAGACTTAAGAAAATAGTAACTTACTTCTCAAAAAATCAAAGTCTCTTTATGGAAAAAATCACTAACCTAGAGAGGGCTCAACAACAAATTTTTCCTCCTAGACCTCAATACAACAATAGTCAACAACAAAGAGGAAATCCAAGATGGAAACCTAGGCCCCCTAATGAGAAAATAATTCTTAATATCCTAGCACCTACTAATACGATTAATTAGGAAGATGGACATTGGTGCTTTCCTCATGGTGATTCCCATTGGGAGTATGAATGTACTAGACTTCATAATAATAATAGTGTAATGTCCCTCATTCCAACTGGGGAACATTATGTCGCGGAATACTCATAAAAATGAAAATTTATGCTAACTAAATAATTTCTTGTAGATTACATCTATGAATTACATGAATATTTAACTGTTGAATGTTACCATTATTTAGATTCATCTACAACATACTAAAACAACATGAAATGCAACTATTAAACTCAATTTCAGTAGCATATAAATTAGTTTGATATACAGAGTTAATGCACAGCAAATAAACTCATAATATAATCAACAACAAGATAAAACACATACCTTTTATAAACAGTTGTGAAACCAGTTGATTTGGACGGAAATTCCACCCAACCATAGACCTTTTGTTCCAAATATCAATATCAAGTCACCCTCACGCTAAGGCTAGTAATCCATAAAAGAGGATGGTCTTTCATTGTCCACTCATAGCTCATAAATCCACAACCCACTAATATTCTCCTACAACAATTCTAATTTTCCACCACCACTCTTCCTCTTGACCTGTCCAACCCAAGGAATATACCCATTCACTGATCTCATTCCCTCGGGCATCTCATTCATTTATCAGGGTCTCTCTGGAACAGGTAACCAGGAATCTCTCAGTTGGGAACTCAAGGTAACTTGTTGCTAGGAAAAACTACCAGCAAATAATATCAAACACTTGTTGTTACAATGCAACTCACACATGAGTTCAATATTGAGTCCTAACAACTTGGATCTTCAATATTCAACTTCAAAACAATCTAAAAAATCTCCAGCGTTCTCTAGAATCCACCCTCCATGGTTTTTCGAGCTCCAAGGTATATTTATTTCTCTACTTGTTGCTCATGCAAAAACATTGACAGTGTAAACATTGTTGTCCCCACCCAAATGAATTTTCTCCCTTTGGATTACTTGCTTGACTCACACACTTCCCCACACTAATTGTACTCAACCCCTATGTTCCCAATAACTATGGTATGTGACCACTCACACCCACCCTCTTACATGTATTCAATGATTATCTTTGGGAACCCTCAATCAGAAATTAGAAGGTTCATATACCAATAGAAAATTTAGTAAAATGAGTTGAATTAATATATATATATATATATGGTTAATTCCTCCTTTCACCCCTCTTGACCATTCTCTTATAAACTCCCCTCTTTTGTGGATTAATTCAACCTCCATCTTTGCCCATGTCCCCTTATCAGTTGGCATCACATTTTATTATTAAAACGTAGAAATACAATTCACATATTACATCTCTTTGGTTGTAGCCACACATTATATCTACATTAAGCATTAATGAAGTTGGGGATTACAGTGGGGACATTACATTCCCCCTCCCCTACACTTGTGTGCCATCCTCGGTACACACTATTTCAATATATAGATATGAAAATTTACATTACAATACTAAGAAAAACAAAATTGGCACTTTCACAACTCCAGCAGCAGTTCCAACCATAATACATTGTTCCTCTAAACTCGTTGACCCAAGGAATGTAGAATTCGTTTATCAGGGATAATCCAAGGAAGGGATAATCCAAGGAATGTATCATTTGTTTATAAACCCAAGGAATGAGCCATTCTTTTATCAATGTCCCCAACACAGTTGTCTAGGACTCTGAGATGTGGTTCTAGAACTCTAGCTTCTCAAAATGGAGTCTTGCATTATGTTTTCTTCAAAATTGTCAAAAAATTGTGATTATTCTTCCTGCATGTTTTCATCATGATCCCATATAGCATATTTAGGACCATAGTGTGTCCATTGAACCTTTACCATCCCTATGGCCTTGTTCCTGAGCACTTTGACCTTCTGATCTGGGATGTGTATTGGTTCCACCCGAAAATTCCCTTCGTGCTCCACTTGGATCACATTTCAATCAATTATGTGGTTAGGGTCAGGAACATATTTATTTAGTATTGACACATGAAATAAATTATTCACTCTCATGGATGCAAGAAATGCTAGAATGTATGCAATTGGCCCTATCTTTTCTAAAATTTCAAAAGGTCCACAATATCTTGGTGTCAGCTTTGGGAAACTTCCTAATCTTAATGAACTTATTTTTTCCTTCACTTTAAAAAAAAAAATGTTCGCCCACTTTAAAATCTCTTAACACTTTGTTCTTGTCTTCATAAATTTCATCCTATCTTGGGAAACCTTTAAATTATGCTTGATCTTTGTCATATTCCTTGTCATTTCCTTCAACAAATATGGCCCAAAAACTTCTCTATCTGCTAGATTATCCCAACTCATTGGAGTGTTACCTTCCTACAATACAATGCCTCAAATGGACTCATTTTTAATGAGTCCATTCAGAGCATGTCCTCAATTATTTTGTTGGTCCTCTTTGTTTTCCCATCTGAATCTAGGTGATACGGTGTACTAAGATTTAGATTTGTCCCAAAACCTTTGAACAAACTCTTCCAAAAATTGGAAGTAAACTTTGAATCCCTATCTAAAACTATTGCCTTAGGAACTCCATGTAACCTAGCAACTTCTTTCATATATATCTCTGCCATATTTTGTGTCTTATGTGTTGTCTTCAAAAGAATAAAATGCACTTCCTTAGTTAATTTATCCACCACCACCATGATGGAATTGTGTTTCTTCATTGTTCTTGGAAGCTTTGTAATAAAATCAACTAAAACCACTTCCCACTTCCATTCTGGAATGGGTAAGGGCTGCAATAACCCCATTGGATGTCTATGTTATGTATTCTCCTTTTGACACTCTAGACACATGGCTATGTAATTAGCCACTTATTTCTTCATTCCCGACCAAAAATATTGGCTTCTCACAACTACAATTGTCTTTTGATATCCTAGGTTTCCATCATATGGCACATTGTGCATTTCCTTCATAATTTCATTTTTCAGTTCACTAGAATTCGGCACATATACTTTACCTTTGTACATGATAATTATCTCTTCTTCCAGCTCATACAATTTAAATTTTTGCTAAAAATATCTTATGATAATGTTTATTTTATTTTTATATATTATTGATATGAATTTGTTGCTACAATAATTCTATATTTCATATCATTCATGTACATGTTGATGGTTGCAATATACATTGTATGAGTTCTCCTGCTAAGTGCATCATCCACTTGATTTTCCTTTCCCTTTATATGTTTAATTTCAAATTCATACTCAATCAGAAATTCCAGCCATCTAGTTTGTCTGGAATTTAATGTTGGTTGTCCAAACAAATGCTTCAAAACATAGTGGTATGTATTTAACTCAAATTTCCTCCCCATGAGGTAATGTCTCCTCATTTTTAATGCACGCACAATTGTTTTTAAATATAGATCGTGGGTACAATAATTCCTCTCATGCTCTTTTAATTTCCTAGACTCATAGCATACCACATGATCCTTTTGACTAAGGACTCCATTGATTCCTTCCTTACATGAGTTAGTGCACACCAAAAAATATTCATTTATCTTCAATATTGGCGCACTAGTCAATATGTCTTTCAGTTACTGAAATCTCTTTTCACACTTGGAATTATATTCAAGTTTCACTCTCTTCTTTTGCAGAGAAGTGATTGGGTTTGAAATATTTGAGAATAATTTTATGAGTCTTCGGTAATAATCGGAAAGACCCATGAATGATCTGACCTATGTCACATTTCTTGGCATTGGCCATCTTCTAATGGCCTCTATCTTCTCAATATCAACTTCTATCTCTTCTGTTGAAATTATATGCCTCAAGTAGTGAATCTTCTTTTGATAAAATATGCTCTTATTTATCTTAGCATACAATTTATGCTCTCTTAAAAAGTGAAATGCCATTCTTAAATGTTTTTCATGTTCCTCTTTTTACTTAGAGTATATGATTATACCATCTAGGAACACAATTACAAACTTGTCCAGGTACTCCCTGAACACTCCATTCATCAAGCACATAAAAAAAACTAGGGTATTTGATAGTCCAAATGGTACTACCATGAATTCATAAAGCTCATATATTGTCATGAATGTTGTCTTGTTGATTTCTTCTTCCTTTATCCTCACTTGATGATAATTTGATCTCAAGTAAATATTGGAAACGATTATTGTACCTTTCATTTGATTAAACAAATCATCAATCCTTGGAAAATGATATTTGTTCTTTATGGTGACCTTATTTAGCTATCTAAAATCAATATATAGCCTCAAGTTCCATTATTATTCTTCACAAAAAGAATCATGGCTCCCTAAGATGACACACTTGGGTGTCTATACCCCTTATTTAACAACTCTTAAGGTTTCATTTGCAACTCCTTCAATTATGGTGTGCTCATTCTATAAGGTTTCTTGGACACTAGGGTAGCTCATGGCACCAAATCAATAGAGAAATCAATGTCTCTTTTTGGTGGAAATCCTGGGATTTCTTTAAAAATGTCTTCAAAATCCCTCAAGACCAGATGGTATTCAATGTTTGTCACTTTATCTCTAATTGTCTCCTCCATATGGGCTGCAAAAATATGGCATCTCTTTCTAAAGATATTTTTCAACTGCATAGTCGAAATCTCTTTAATAGCTACAACTCTTGGAATGTCTTGAATCTTGTCTTGCTTCCCTTCTTCATCAAGACATGTGATTGTATTTTTGTAATAGTATAGAACAACATGGTGTTTCTCCAACTAATACATGTCAATTACATAATATATGAACCCAATGGTATGATCTTTACATCTACCTTTGTGTTGAGTCCATTCATGTCTATTAGACAATGTTTAACTAGCTCATTTATTTTCCTCTTAGATCTTGTGGCTAACTGAACTAACCAAGATTTATTATGCTTACTCCTTTGCAATTCAAATATTTAAACTATGTTAAATTTTATGTAACTATGGATAGCTCCAAAATCAATTAAAATTGTTATGGGATAATTATCAATCTTACTTCCCACTTGAATCATGGGGGATTGATACTTTGTTTGCTTGTTATCCAAATATGCATAAATACTTGGCATATTTCATCCCATGTCTTCCATTGTTTCATCCTCTTGAATGTTTTGGACATTCTTAATTATTTATCCTTTGTGAGGGAAGTCTCTATATAAGTGATTTTCCTCACATCCCCAACATTGTACAAGTTGATTCCTTAGCCTTTTCCCAAATGAATCTGTAGTCTTATGTTCATTTTGGGATGACTAAATTTTCTAATTTGTTTGGGAATCATTCTTGAAGATGGATGGCTTAAAACCTTTCTTCCTCTGATCATTTTTTCTTTTCATCTTTTCATTCTAAGCTTTTTGGAATACTAACCTCCATCTTCTCTGCTCATAAAGATGTTTTTTCTCTCCTTAGGGATTCTTCCAAATTTTTTGAGTTATCATATTGTATATTATCATTATATAAGGAGGGTAACCCACTCAAAAACCTTTGTATTTTGACTTTATCATCCTTTATGAAGTCAATATACTTCAGAAATTCAAAGAACTTCTTTTCATATTCATCCATTGTCATGCTTCCCAATTTAATTACAAAGATCTCTTTCATCTGTTGAATTTTCGTCTTAAGTAGATAACTAGAATAGTATTCTTAAAATTTTAATCAATTATCACAATAATTGCACATAAAGGATCATTGAAATAGAGACATCCATATCATACAAAATATTTACCCTGGGAAAACCCTCTAAGGGAAAAAACCAGCAAAACTTCCCCAATATAAATTCAACAACCAAGAATAATGCTTCTCTCCAAGAGAGAAATAACAAAGAAGAAGATCCTTCTCAAACATTTGACTAGGGAAGAGTAGCCCACCACATAAACAAGGTAAACTTAAGAGATAAACCAATATCCTCCACCAAATCACCTCCCAGTTGCAGTAGTGTATCCCTCTAAGACTTGCGCACTTCTGTTTTTTTACTAGAGAGCTTATGTTGTGTGTTATACCAATTGAAGCGATATCCTCTCTTATAAATACTAGTTTGGCCAGCCTAAAATTAGGTATGGGCTGACTTGACAGTTTGTTAGGGAACAATAGGTTCGACCTTACAAAATACACTTTATAAAATATATTTGACCTTTTTACTTTGGCACAATAGGGCTGACTTGAAAAATGACACTTTATAAAATATATTTCATACTTTACAAAGGAGAAATAGGGAATACATGAATAACTACAATACAATAAGAATATCTTCTACTACTACCCAAAAATTTAACACTCCCTCTTAGTGAGGAAGGTATTCTTCTCGGAAAAATCATCATCGTCACTTATGCGCTTCTATACACCTGGTCATTGTCTTTTTGTATTTTCATGAATCTATATGTCATAGGAAGTTTTCCAACTGTACAGCATACATCTAGCACATTACCAGCATCTCATCAATGGGCTCAACAACCATGGAGGGGATTTCTTCCATCTCACACAATGTTGGGCATATAGTTTTCACTAGGAACTATCTGGCCCAAAGTTCAGCCACTAGCCCTAGGCTAGTCCCCTAGTTGGCACACCAATCCTTTGGCCCCACATATACCAGTTATATAACCATGAGGGTTAGAAAATGTAGTGTGCACACACTACCCATCTATCCCCAGGATAGGAATCATTCAGCCCAGAGTCCGACCACTAGCCCTAGGCTATTCATCCTCCAACCACACAAGTTGGCCCTCCAGTTGTCAAGGAAATATTCCTTTCCCGAAGGATCCACAATTTACACTTCCTGAAGCTGGGAACACATGCCCTCCCTGAAGGATCTGCATCTACTGACCTTGTGCGAGGTCACGCTAATTGGTGCCACATTCAGTGCCCGAACATGAACCTATTGTTATTGCACCACACTATGTTTCACCTGGAGTCGCATTTGTAAAACATCACTCTCTCACACAAGGGAAAATCCTTATGGACCACACCAAGATTGTCTATTAAGTACTCAAACTTCACTCTCGATAGAGGCTTATTCAACACGTATTCTACCTGCTCGTCGGTAGGAACATTGATCCGAATTTTAGGGGGTATATGGTCTAAATTTGGATGCAAAAGTCATAAAGCTATAAAGTTGATATATTTCCCATGTGGATCAAAGAGATACCCACCTCCTCATTAATTAATTGGGATAATAGGTTGCCGATATGGGTCAAATATATTCCCACCTCTCCATTATTGTATTGGGTTTTATTCTCCACTACTTAGTTAGTTGGGTAGTTATATCTATTATTATAATAATAGAGACTCATTTAATGATCTCTTTCAATTGTTGTATTGGGTTTTATTTTCCACTACTTAGTTAACTAGGTAGTTAGATATATTATAATAATAGAGACTCATTTAATGAGCTCTTTTTTACTTTGTCCAATGGACAATTTTGTAATGCTATATAAAGGCCTAGAAAGCCTTCTCATAATATCAAGTTACTCATTTTTTCTTCTCTCATATTTTCTATTGTTCATTGTGACATTAATTAGCTCTGAGTGATTTACGAGTAATTATTTTTAGAGGTGAGTCTCATCTTTGAGCATCACCTCTCGATTACTTCATTTACATGTTTTTTTTCCATGCTTCTTTTAATGCAATATTGGCATTTCTAAGCTCCTCCTTTCTTAGCATTCAAGCCATCCAGATCTCAACCCCCGAGATCTAGATCAGTGGTATCAGAGAGGGTACACTCTCCATCAGAACAAGGTTTTGAAGAATGTTGTGGATTCAAAAATTTGAAGCAATCACCAAACTCCTTTGGGTACTATCAGAATCCATTTGTTAGGCCATACATTGTAAGCATTACAGTTGCTCCACAGGCACTACAGAGATTTTTTACCCTCGGATCTTCGTTCACCATTACAAGGAGAACCATACATGGATTCACTAAATCCATACATGGATTCACTACATCTATACATGAATCCACTACATCCATTGGTGTGCAACATTTTCAACAAATTTTCAAGGTGTCCATTCTTCCCACGGAGGTTCCACAACCTCTACAACAACTCATGCTTCTCTAAAAACCCTTGCCATCCTTTGTGTCCCTCTACACTCGGCCAACTTCAAAGAGGTGTTGTGAACTCTACTCAATATTTCAAAGGCTCTACCATATCTCATTGGAAATATCTCTTCAATATATCAAAAGGGTATTTCAAGGAATCTCATTTGGCTTCCTTGTTTGAGAGATATCATCGATTGAATCTCAACATGTATTTGACCCAAGGAGGTTGCGTGTACCAACATATTCAATGTTCTTTTTCTCCCTGCTCAAATAACTACATAAGGAGTTCCACATATGACTGGAAATATATCTTCAATATCTCAAATGGGTATTTCACGGAATTTCATTATGTTGACCGGTTTAAGCGATATTCTTGTTTGAAGCAGCACATGTTTGTAACCAGCGTGGCCACGCACCCTTCAAATTCGGCCTAGTTTTTCTCACTCCATAGTAAACCTTATATCACTTCTGTTATATCAATGGAAAATTATCTTCGTCATCTCAAATGGGTATTTTACGAAATTTCATTTTGTTTCCTGGTTTGAGATATATCAATGATTGAAGATATGCATGTCTTTCTTCCAAAAAGGTTGCATGTCATTGACACTTCAGCAAGATTTTTCTCACTTCATGGGACACCTTAGAACAAGTTCCATATACTTATGGATATATATCTTCAATATCTCAAATGGGTCTTCGATGGAATTGGATTTCATCACTTGTAGTAGAAGTTATGAATATATTTGTAGAAGGATATTCAAAGCCTCCAAAGCCATGATTTTTCCATTTTATTAATGTAAATAGTTATGGGTCAACCACAAAAAACCCTTTGTTGGTACAATTATATGTTCTATATATTGAAATCATTTAATATTTCAATCCAGTTTTGTAATCAATAGAGTTGATTCACTATATGTGTCGATAACATATAAGTTCATATGTCTGATGAATATAGCCTACATAAGAAACACTCCAAAACCAATACTCTATTTTCACAAAAGATTCAAACAATATTATTCACACAGTTTAAAAACCAGAAAGAAAAAATCATAAACAAAATCTCAACAGGCATTTGATGTAAAGACTCATGCTCAAGTAATGAATCTATTCATTTACAGGCTCATGAAAGGGAAAGATGAACTTTGACTATGTTTCCTATAGCAACTAGTTTAACAACAATATGTAACTAACACTCTACACACTCTTAAAAGAAAGATCAATAAATCCTAGAGGAAATACTAGGTGTAGTAAGATACTCCATTATAGTTTCATGTAGGGTGAGAGATGGAGATCTTGACTGTTCATGTAATTTCAAGATATAACCTAATCAATTCTAGAAGAAACTCTAGGTGTAGTGAGATACTCCATTATAGGCTCATGTAGGGTGAGAGATGGAGATCTCAATTGTCCCTAGATTTATAAGATAGAAACAAACATTAAAGCATTCAATATAACAAATGATTGTCTACACACATACACAGACACAAGAATAACAAATATTTACTTACAAATCTAAGTTGCAATTAGAAATCTATATTGCACTCCAGAAATGCTCACTCACTCAGAATTACCACACATCTTTATTGCGTTTTTTCAAATGCTTTATTGGAACATGAGAAAAGTATAATTAGAGACTATTATCAAAACAAAGAATTGTTTCAACCACACATACTAGAATTATATATATATAGAATATACAAGGAAGCTTACCTTGGTTGGGTCGGTGGGCCCTTGTCATACCAACAAGGTATCTTTAAAAGAAACTTACAGAATGAAAGATTTGATCACACACATAAATTCCATGAACTACAATTTATAGAATTACTTTAGAAGCAAGTGTACAATCAACATTCTTCAAGAATCAAATCTACAACATAATAGTGCTTAATTATGTCTATGAATATCTATCATCTACAAGGCCTTATTTTTTAAAGAGAAACAGTCGTTACAACCAAGATCTAGAGATAACATCAAATGATTACATAAATGTTACAATTTGTCGAGATAACGTTTTTCATGAGAACAACTTAATCCTCATGACACGAAGTGCATGAGGATGAAATGTATCATGGTCTTCAATGAACAAAGGATGTTCTAGCCAACAAAATCCTTGGACCCATCGAAATCAAACTCGTTCAAACACCCAAGCCTATAGTTGCAGAACTGGTATCGGACACGCACAACTGGAATAGGAAGATCGGTACCGGACATGCATAGATGGAACAGGAATATTGATATTGAACGTGCATAGTCAAATGCATTGGTACCGGACTAGCACAAACATAGGTACCAGACGAGTACAAAAATAGGTATCGGATGAGCACAACATTGGTACCGGACGAGTGTAGAAATAGGTATCGGATGAGTAGGATCTATGTCATAAGGTCTACTTGGATTAATCAAGGTAATTAGAAAGTATTTAACATCAATTACTCAATTCAAATTATAAATAAATCTCATAAATTATGATTTAAACATAGGTTACCTCATATATACACAAGAATGGCTAAAAGACGTGACTTTGAAGAAAAGGAAAATGGTGCATATATCTGAGGTGAAATTGGTCAAGATATAGGACAAGATAGGGTAATTGGATTCATAAAAAGTGAGACCCAACATTTCCCCCATGCCTAAGTCATTGCATGTCCTCATGCAAAAATTGTTGAACCGGTCCTCAAAATTGCAAAAATGGTATTGTTTTCCATCCTTCCTGAACATTAATTGCCTAGTTTTAAGATGTCAAAACATGAAGCCTCATCCTTAATATCCCTCTTAATAACTAGTTTGTATTGTATCAGACGCAGAACCTTATTGAGCTTGGCATAGATCTCATCATGTTCATTATGTAACCTTCAGTTATGCTCCTTCAACTGTGCATTTTATTTCTTGATTTGTCTGTCCAAAACTTTATACCCCTCTACTTCTTTCTTCAATTCTTCATTTTGTTTTGTAAGCCTTTCAACTTCCAGTACCAACTAATGTTTGGTCAAATAAGTGACAGGTGCAAGTTTTGCTTTCTTCCTGTTTCTTTCTTCTTCACCTCTTCCCTGGATTCAACTTCCTTCCTTAAATCCTTCAAAGTCTATGTTGCCACCTCCTCAGTTTCACTAATAGTTTCTACATACATATATTCTTTCTCTGGTGAAGTCAAAATGTCAATTGGATCCTCTGGAAAAAAAGTAACATGATGAATTGTCACCTTTTTATCCATGCTCTGAGTGGTTCTGCATGTTGGACCTGATGCTTCATTGGGTTTGCTAACAATAATGGAAATTTCCTCCTCAAGCAGTCTCCTTTTCTTCTTTTTAGGATCATATATGGGCACTGGATTTTGTTTTTAATGTGCCTTCTTTGTTTTCCTTCTAGAGGACTCAGATGTAGGCACTAGAATTTGTTCTCCATGTGCACTTATTGTCTTTATTATAGAGTACTTTTCCATAGCACTCTCTTCATTGATTCTAAGTTTTGTCTTACCTTTAACTCTCAATTCAAGGGTCTTCTTTGATTCTCAAACCTTCTCCCGAGGTAATTCAACAATTATTTCTGGAACATTATCTGCAATTTCCCCTGCATCACTACCATACCTATTTTTCTTCCTAATTTTCTCACTAATTTGTTTTTTTATTTTAGTGGACATGTCTAGGCAAGGTTCCTTGGTTTTGGATGATCATTTCATCTTAGATGCAGATGATTCTTCTAATACTATTGTTTTTCCTTTGTCCAATTTGCTAACAGATTTTGGTGAACTAGGGCCTATGGTGTCTACTTCATTACTTGGCTCATTTCCTTTCTTTCTATTGTCTCCCTTCTTTCTTCTTGACTCTTTACTATATTCCCCTGTCACATTTCCTTCCACTAACTTAGAAACCTCTTGAGAAAAAATTTATGTGAGTAGTTTATTCCAACTGTTGCCTCATTTTCTCAACTCATGAAAAGCATGCAGTTTCATCAACCCATGGTTATAGAGACTAGTTTCAATATTCTTAGAGGCATACTTAACCCCTGTCATCATTTTGTTCAGACTCATCCAAAGAAAATGGGGAAAATATATTTGTGGTCCTCCCTCAAATTGCAACAACATCCTTAAATGATAAAGGAAAGTTATTTCATACCTCCCTTCACAGGTTAAAAACCTCTGCAAGATAACAAGCATCGTCCAATATTCCTCCTTGATCCATCTCCGGGAGATTTCTTTTGTCCAATCTGGGTCCAGATGTTTGGGCTCCAAAAACTTCTGACAGAGGCTCTTATCAATGATGATGCCTTTGAAATATTTCTCTCCAGTGGAAGGTAACTTTGTCGCTTCTGCTATAGTAGCTTCAGTGATCGTTAAATTTAGTTCCTCCAATTGGAAAATCTCTCCATCATAACTTTGGGTAAAGGCATGGGAAATTCCCTTAGGATGTCCTTTGAATTTTTCTAGAAAAGGAACCCATCTTACCCTCTCAAATTTCTCTCTACAAGCTTGGTATTCCTTCGTCTCTCGGTAAATATGGAACACATGTTCATGCTTATCAACCCCCATGCTAGCTTGAAAACAGGTCTCAAAATAAGTGTAAGTAGTAGGATTCAGGTGAGGGTTTGGTACTGGAAGAAAAATTATGAAAGCATTGTGACAGAGACAGAGTAACGGGATGAATTGATAGTAGGAGCAAATAGAGTGGAAGCATACAATGAGAAATGGGTAAATAACGCTCATTTGGATGGTGAAGCCATCCAAAAGAGAATTTATGAATTGAATGAGAATACAACAATAAAATCATTATAATGATGGAGAGGTAAGGAAAAGTCATAAATTATGTCGAGGGATCACATCCATGGATAAGGTGACGATCATATCCGTAAGTAATGTCACATCTCATTCACGTTGGTTTTCATAATGATTGCAGGGAATGTGGTCGATGTGACTGAAATTCACCATTATGCAACAGTATATGTCATAAGTTTGAACCAATAATTAACAACTTAAGGTTATATAAGGTGGCATAATCATAATTTTGACATCACACGAACATGAGTCTTTTGACAAGGGATTTTCAAACTTGACCAATCATGCTCAAGGTATGATTGTTATTTTCCCAATCATATCAATGATCACTCCATCGTAATGATTTTGAAAGCGAGTGAATAAACATGAATACTTTGGAAGATAATGATAGGGATATTGACTAGATTAATGTAACAAAGGTTCATGAGAGTAACCATATGTTTATCAAAAAATTAATATGATTCTTAATAAAAAGGAATAAAATAATGAGCTCATACCTCCATTACCTTAAGTGTGCTTTGTCAAACAAGGGAAATATCAAGAATAAAACAATTTTACCAAAGTTCCACCATCAGTACCAAATCACAGGCTTAGTATCAGACCAATGCGAAAAAAATTCTAGTACTGGACTAACATAGATAATATTCCCCAGTATCAGACCAACACATAGATTCCTCTTCAGTACCGAACCAACACAGGAAATTGTTCTCCAGTACTGGATGAAGTTTTGATCAGGTACCCAAATGTATAATATTCGAACTGGAATCTTGTAGGTTTCTCTTTGTATCTTAGAATGTTCTGAGGGTCAAGTTGGAGTAGGTTTTGACACTTATTGATGCTACATGTGAATTTGTTATGCTTAAGTATCATGTTGGAAAAACTACAAGCAACACACTAGTACATGAATGTTGAAATTGCAGCGAAAGTTTCATAAAATGAGGCAAAAGAATTCAATGATTGGGCTTCAAGCTATGTAACAAGAAGGAAACTTTAGCTAGACAACCTCCTATTGAGATGCAGAAACCTCCTCTTTTTGGAACCAGGCTAACCATTTCTTTTGTTGTCACTTCCATTTTATTGGAAAGGAAAACCTAACTACTATTGTCCTGTGGATTTTTCTTGAGCCCAGATCAGTTAATTCTCGTCGGTGTCTTCAATTTTAAGGAGTCTAAAAAACTTAAAGAATACTCCATATACTGTCCCATGGATTTTTCTCAAGCCTGAGCTAGTTCCTTCTTGCCGGTGTTTTCAATTTTTAGGATTCTAAAAAACTTAAAGAAAACTCCATTAGGCTCATTTTCCATAAGTAATATACCAGGGTTGGATAAAGGAATAAACTTACACATGGAAGATGTCCTCCTTATTTCTTATATACATGATAACACAATTAGCTTGTTAGTAACACCAAAATCACTACCCAACAACACACCTATATACATATATGTACAAAGTAAAATTAAATCACACAAAAAAACTTACATTGGTGGATCAATAGGAGGAGAACTCCTCTTTCTTACCAATTGCATTTCAGAATTTTGAAGAACATGTTTGATAAAATCCTCTTTAGATGGAGGCTTATGATAAACTTTCAATCGATGCCCATTTACGAAAAAGGAAGTCGTATATTCAACAATGGTTTTTATCTTCACTGGACCATTGTCGTAAACTGTGTCTACTTCATAGGGTCCCAACCATCCAATGGACAATTTAACCTTGAAATTATTGAACCTGCTATCATACAGCATGGCCTAATCACCTGGATGGAAAGACTTCTTCTTGATGTACTTATCATGCCATTTAGTCCTTTGTTCTTTAATGAGTGTCGTCCTCTGAAGAGAATCCCTTTTGATTTCAGAGCTTGATTTTAAGGATGGAAATTTATTTTAAAATGAGCCTAACAGGGATTTAACTTCATCTAAATCCATCCCCAATTGCGTAGCAACACCTGCTTCCCATACATCAATTCATAAGGTGTATTGCCTGTGGTGTTTCTCCAAGTTGTTTTGTAGGCCCATAAGGCCTCAGGAAACCGATCAACCCAATCTTTATGGTGTAACTGAATTGTCTTGGTGAGAATAGCCTCTATCACTTTGCTAGTTGATTCCACTTGTCTGTTTGCTTGGGGGTGTTAACGTGAATATTTTCTATGCTTAATCTGATACTTTTCAGTAATAGCTTTGACCGAATTGGAGGTAAATTGGGTTCCTTGGTCTGTCACTATTTCTCAAGGCACACCAAAACAATTAAAGATTTCTTGAAATAGAAAATCAACAATAGATTGTTCATTTGAAGAATACAAAGCTTTACTCTCTACCCATTTAGTCACATAATATATACAGACCAGTATGTACCTTCTTCTTTAATACATAGGGTTAATAGGCCCTACAAAGTCCAAAGCCCATTTTTCAAAAGGTTCAATTACTACCTGAGATTGGAGAGGCATCTCATCAACTGTAGTTGGTTTCCCCGTCCTCTGACAATCGTCACAGCTGGCCACATACTTCTTTGCATCCTTAAAAATGGTTGGCCAATAGTAGCATGACTGTAGTATTTTTTATGTTTTCCTCTTATCAGCAAAATGTCCTCCACATGGACCATCATGGCAAGCTTTGAAGATGTCGTACATCTCATCTTCTCGTACACGTCTTATGATCACCAAATCAGGTTTTGTACGGTATAGACAGTCATCATGCCACATATAATTTGCACTCAGCTGAATAATCCTTTATTTTTCTCGAGGGGACAGATTCTAAGGTGATTTTATTGTTACAAGATAGTTAGCCACATATTCATACCAAGGAGTGTAAGTAGAAATATCAAACAGATTTTCATCCGGAAAATTGTCATCCATTGGTGCATTATCACCTATATGAATAAGTATATATAGGAAATCAACAACAAGATTATCTCTTCCAGGTATGTCAATGATAAACATAGTTACCATATTAATGAGAACTGTGACCTCAAAACGAGAACTCTGGCCCTTAAAACCCATATTTTTGCATAAAAAACATGAAAATCAACCCCCAAATCAAACATTGGTGCTACCAGTAGCACCATTTTTTGTAATCGGGTCAAAATTACAATTTTTTCAAGCATGGGCTTAAAGGATCAAATGGTTTCTCAACCAAACTTTAAAATCAACCCCCAAATCAAAAAGTGGTGCTACCGGTATCACCATTTTTTGTAACCAGGTTAAAATTACAACTTTTTCCAAGCATCGACTTAAAGGATAAAATGATTGCTCAAAAAAACTCTAAAATCAACCCCCAAATCAAAAATTGGTGCTATCGATAGCACCAATTTTTCTAACCGGGTCAAAATTACAACTTTTTTCAAGCATGGCCTTAAAACATAAAATAGTTGCTTAGAAAAACATTAAAATCGACACCTAAATAAAAACGTGATGCTACCTAAAGAAAAAAAAAAAATCTAAACGTTAAAATTGTAGCTAATTATAACCTAATTCAAACGGTGGCCTTGACAACAAATCCTTACACAAATAAAAAACCCAAAATTGGATACTAAATGGTCACTTGAAAATTTATTTACTAACTTTTTTTCTACTTAAATTTACATTAAAAAATAAATAAAGAGAAAACAAAAAAACTTCACAAATATAAAAATTTTAAGACAAAAACACATTTAAAAAAATATATTCAAAATCCAAATTTAAAAAAAACAACAACAAAACTTAATAAAATGGTGAAAAACAAAGAAAAACTAAAAAAAATGAAAAAAATTTAAAATTTCACCGGAAAACAATAATTTAAAAAATATATATATATGTTTTTTTTTTGTTAAAAAGAAGAACAAAAAATCCCTTCAAACTTAAAAAAAAATAATAAAAAAATAAATAAAAACTAAAAAAGCTCAAAAATAAACAAAATTCAATAAAATATTAAAAAAAAAAACATCTAAAATAAAGAATATTTGACAAAAATCAATTAAAACACTTTAAAAAATAAATTTGTTCATAAATATCTAAAAAACAAAATCAAATTTACATAAAACATATATGTTTTATGTATATATAAAACATATAAGATATATGTTTTATATATATAAAACATATATTATATATGTTGTATATGTAAGAAAACATATATGTGTGTGTGTGTGTGTGTTTTATAGAGCTATTGTAGCATGCGGGGTCTGCAGCTAGGGTTTCTTCAGTTGCAGACCCTCCCCTCCCTGCGTTCTCTCCTCCCTTTCGTCGGTCGTCTCCTCTTCGCTTGCAGTGGGGATCGTCCTCAGACCACTCTGGTTGTCGATTCGATTGGAGTGGATGGGAGCTCTATCTTCTTCTGGCCATAGATCGTTTGCAATGGGGGGTCTATTGCTCGTGCCATCAATAGAGGGGATGCTCATTTTACTTTTTTTTGCTTGGCTTCTTATTTCCTGGGGGGATTTGTTCCCATTTGGGCTTCCTGTGGTGTTGCCTCTGCACTTTGGGTTGTAGATCTTGGTTTCGGGGTGCATAGTGATGTCAGTGGCCAGATTATATGTCCTCCATGGGTGCATACCTGGAGTTTCCTAGCTCTTTCGATCTGCTTTCTGCCTATATCGCGCGTTTATATCTTGGCCCATGGAGGCTAGATCCGGGTGCGGATCTGGATCAGGTGTGTTTTATCCTGGTTGGGCTTTATGTGCGCCACATCTACTTTATTCTCGGACTTTCTCCTTAGATCTTCTTGGTGCCTCTTATGTTGTCTGCGAGGGTTTTGATCCTCTATCTCTTCAGCCTCTAGTTTGCGTGGAGACATTCTCTTGAAGTTTTCTGAGGGTTTGTCCCTCACCATGCCATCCCTACTGGTTTGTTCAGGGCTTGATGCAAAGTCAGGGCCTTCTCGGTGTCTTAGTGTCGAGGATCCCATTAACCCCCTTCTGATCTATGTTGCGGAATGGTTTCTTGGGTATTTCTGCTTCTTTATGGTGGGGTATATTTCATAGCTTTTGAGGTCCATCTCACGGGTGTGCAGTGTTGATTTTGACTGGTGGGGTCAGCACTTTGAGGTACATTTTGGGCGTGTGGGTTTTGGTTCTCCTTCACTGTGGTTGTAGTCTCTCTTGTGGTCCCTTTGGATCATGTTCTTGATGGGGTTTATTTGTCGCTCTGGCCTAGTCCATCCAGGTTCTCTTCATTCTATGTTTTCTGTTGTATTTTAGCCTTTACTTCCTTGAGGCCTCTAGACATCTATCTGCCTACATTTGGGTTTATTCCCAGCTCCTTATTTGGTATATTCTTTGTGGATTTTACTTTGGGTCATTTCTGGCTTCTAACACTTCTCTTTGTTTACCCAAGTATTGGGCATGTGCTTTTAGCACCCACAAAATGTAATTTGGTTCTCCATAGATGAATAGAATTACATTTTTTTTCCGAGGAAAATATATATGTGTGTGTGTC
>JZKD02S2386140.1:305606-316663 GCA_000966675.3 Picea glauca
TATTGTTTTAAATTTTGGGGTTTTTTCCACCTTTTCATAGATTTTTTTTGCTATAATTTATTTTTTACCTTTTTCTTAATTTTTCTCATTTTCTCTTTCTTTATATAGATAGATAGATAGATAGATAGATACATTTTATTTTTTTATTTTTTTTCTAATTTTAGGGTTTTGTTTTTCCTCTTTAATATTTTAGGTTTTTCTTCAATGGTTTTTTCTAATATAAATTTGTTTAAAAAAAAAAATTAATTAATTTCAATTCTTTTTGTTTTCTTATTTTTTTTAGTTTTTAATTGATCCAAAAAAAATGAATTATATTTTTTGGTAAATATTTAAAAATAGTGTTATTTAAATACAATTGTTTTCTATGTATTGAAGTAAAAGTAAAAAAAATGTGTTAAAAATGATATTTTCCACTATATTTAAAAAGTATGGAACCATAACTTAATTAAGGACACATAATTATATGAAAAATCTTAATTTAAAAAAAAATGGTGTACAACATTTTTAACATTGGATGGAGCATGGAAATATAATTAAAAACACCATTGAATAAAAAAATAGAAAAGTTTGAAAATAGATGAAAAAACATCGTTGAGAAAAAAAAATTGAACAATTTGAAAATAAATGAAAAAACAAGCATTTAAAAAAAAAAGTGGAAACCTTATGTACCAAAAAATTTAAAATATCAAAAACCACCTAAAAATGGAGGGGGTGCTACCGGTAGCACCATTTTTAAAAACGGGGTAAAAAACTTGACCCCCAAAAAAATGAGAACTCTGTAGAGTTCTCATTAAGTTGGTAACTATGCTGATAGTAATATTGAATTCTTGCAATAATAATAGCTATCTAGAAAACTCTAGCATTTGTCATAGGTTTATTCATTAAAAACCTAATGGTTGAGTGTTCTGTGTGTACAAAACCTCATACCTTGTTATGCAGTGTCTAAATTTATTAATGGCATGGACTACTGATAAGAATTTTTTTTCAGTGACAGTGTAATTTACATCAATAGGGGAGATATTTTTGTTGACAAAGTAGATAGCATAAGGAAGTTGGTTTTCTCTTTGTCCTAGAACAGCCCCCAAATTTGTATCTAAGGCATCAGTGAAGATATGAAAAGGAAGAGACCAATTTGATCCTCTTAAAACAGGGGCACTTGAAAGTTTTTTCTTTAAAATTTCAAAAGAAATCTGGCATTGTCCATCCCATTGGAATTCAGCCTCTTTTGCTAACAATTTGAACAGTGGGGAAGCTAAGTTCGTAAAATTTTGAATGAACCTCCTATAATATCCAGCATGCCCTAAGAATCTTCTAACTTATTTCTGTGAGCTAGGGACTCTAATTTGAGAAATAATGTCAATTTTGGCAGGGTCTACCCTTATTCTGGTACCGGAAATATGATGGCCCAAAAAAATCCCTTCAGTGAGCATCATTATGGATTTTTCATGACTGAGGGAAAGGTTAGTCTATTAGTTACACCTAATAAATACTTTATCCAAGTTGTCCAATGCTTGTTGGAAGTCATCCTCGTATACTGTGAAGTTGTCCATATAGACTTCTACACAGTCATGGGTTAAATTAGAAAAAATGGCCAGGACAACCCTCTGAAAGGTGGCAGGGGCATTACACAAACCAAAGGGAAGAACCCTATAAGAATAAGTACCCCATGGGCAAGTAAATATGGTTTTCTCTTAATCTTCAGGTGCAATTTGGATCTGGTTGTAACCACTGAACCCATCTAAGAAAGAAAAATATATCTTCCGAGACAAGGTATCCAAGACCTTGTCTATGAAAGGCAAAGGAAAATAATCTATGTAAGTAGCCTATTTCATCTCTCTAAAATCCACACAAATCCTCCATTTTCCATTCTTCTTAGGGACAATAACTAATGGGGATACCCACTTGTTATCTGAAATAGGGAAGATAAAATTGGCATGCAAGAGTTTTTGGAGTTTTTCTTTTACTATATCTTTTAAGGTTGGATTAATTCTTCTTTGGGACTGCCTAACAGGTCTAATTTGATCATTGGTGTAAATATGGTGTATACAAGTATCTGGGTTAATTCCTTTCATGTCAGAGTAATCCCATGCAAAAGCATCGGACTGTCCTTGAATCATTTGGATCATTTTTTGTTATTGATCTAATTCCAAGATAGAATTGATATATAGAGATTTTCCATGATTGATTTCAACAGTCTGAATATCATACTCTTCCCATTTATTTATTGTTGATATAGTGAACAATGTAGAAGTGGAGGGATGCCAGGTATCCTGAAATTCAAAGCTGAAGATATGTGTATATTCTCGAAAAGATTGAGGATCTTCAATGCATTCTGTATTAGCTAAACATAGGCTTAAAATATGTTCTTTGGTTTGTTCTTGAACTCCCTTTACTTGCTCAAGTGATAACAAGAGTTGAGAACATTTCTCCTCCCCATAGGGATTCTCCAACCATAAGGGAACTTCAGTGGTTGGTTGGGCAGGAGGAAAGAGAATAAGTTTCTGACTGTGGGTCCCATTAGAAATTTTCATCTCCCTAGACCGTCAACTAATAAATGCATCAGCAATGACCAACCAAGGTCTACCAAGCACCATTGAATGTCCAGGTTTGGAGGATTTTGAATGAATTACCAAGAATTCCACAGGATACTCCTAGGAGGCTAAGGTGATTTTTACATCATCTAGACTTCTTGTTGGGCTAATGACTGATTTGTCTGCATTGTTCACATGGTGTCAACAGTCATAACATGTATTGTTTCTCCTAGATCAATAAGTGTATTTGACAAAGAAATACCATTAATTTCTATAGTCACCACTGGATTTCCTAGATCATTATATTTAGATGGAATTTCCGATATAAATTATGACAGTTGTCCAACCACCTGCATAACAGAAGGTTCCTTCATCTTCCTTGTTGTCCCTTGACCAGGTTTTGAGGAAATGTTGGTCATGTTTGGCCATTTTTGGGACTTTGACAGGTTGGTCAAAGACAAAGTGCCCAAGCGAAGCGGAGATTGCGGGATCTCGCCCATTTTATGGGCTTTTGGGGATTTTAGGGTTTATGTAACAGGTATGGGATGTCGACCCATGGGTTTACCCATGCTTAGGATAATTTTTGTAATGTATAAATAAGTATATAATTGATGTAAGAAGTAGTTATGATCGGCTTTGTGCAAGAACCTGTGAAATTTGCTAAGTGTGAATAGTTGTGAATTATTTGTGCATATTGTATGTGAGACTTACAGAGCTAAGCGCAAGTGTTTTATAAGTTCTTTGTGTGCCGACTGTGCAAGGCTTTGTGCTTTGATCTAATATGGGGAAGGAGGATCTGGCGAGGTGCGCACAGATCTCCTGTCCTTTGCGGAGTTGGCTCTGTGGCTCTACGCCTGTAAGAATATTGAAGAAGACTAATAAAGAAGAAGAAGATTTGGTGGACGTAGCCCCACACTGGGGTGAACCACGTATATCCTGTGTTGATGTTTTTTGTGCAATGTGTTCTTGATGTTTGTGTTTATATTTTCTTAGTGCACTATTCTTGATGTATGGTAGATAGATCTATGAAGGCTTAGTTCTTATTATGTGAATGAAGGTTAGATCTAAGATTATGCTAAGTTCTTAGAAGTGTTTGATTTTTTTATTATAGCATCGTTTTGTGTTTAGGGCTAATCTGCGAAGTGAATAAGACTTAGAACTTGATGCATGTTGTTATCTAAGTGCTCTTTTAAGTATTGTGATCACAGATCTGTGTCCCATCTAGGTTGTAGACACTTGAGTCCTGCAACCCCCCCTACCTCTACCTTGGGTGAGACTTCATCTGCTTCGTAGGTGTTGACGAAAGGGTCAGTAGTTAAGGTTTTGTTGGTGTGATGTTAAAGCATTGAACCCTGGGTCTTCCCCTATGCCAACAAATGGTAGAAAGAATCAGGGTGTTAGCCTTAGAATGCAAGCAACTCAATGACCGAAGTGCACAGACCTACGATCGCCTTGTAGAAGACCCAGAGTTGAGGATATTGGAGGCATAGCTCCAGGAGGAAAAGAAGCAAGCATCGATTGTGCAAGAACAACTGAAGCATATTACAGTAGTGGAGAATATGAAAAGTTTGCAAGAGAAGTGTGCAGTTCAGCAACAAGTCACCTCCATCCAGAGCAAAGTTATGGAGGTGACACAATGACTCCAGTTGGTGTAGGACGAAGCCTGCACACTTTTCAAAGAGATCGAGGGACAAGGAACATAGCTAGAACAAGTGGTGGCCATAGTGGAACAATGCCTAGAGGGGCCTGTCGTCGAGCAAGTAATCCAGGACTTCATCAAGCAGGAGGCTCTAGCGAAGCAGCAAGTTGAGGCAGCTCGAGCTAAGCTCGAGGCTTTTGAAGCAGTGTTGCCCAAATTAGAGTGACTTGGGATGAGTCACATGTGAGTGTTGGAGGCATGTTGGCCCTTGACCAGGTTTTGAGGAAATGTTTGTCATATTTGACCATTTTTGGGACTTCAACAGGCCAGTCGAAGACGGAGCACCCAGGAAAAGCAGAGATCGTAGGATCTCACTTATTTTACAAAATTTTTGGGCTTTTAAGGTTTATGTAACGGGTATGGGATGTCATCCCATGGGTTTACCCATGCTTAGGGCCCTTTTTGTAATGTATAAATAAGTATCTAATCGATGTAAGAAGTAGTTATGATCATATTTGTGTAAGAACCTATGAAAGTTTCTAAATGTGAGTAGTTGTGAATGCTTTGTGCATACTGTATGTGAGACTTGCATAGCTAAGTGCAAGTGTTTTGTAAGTGCTTTGTGCATATACTGTGCAAGGCTTTGTGCTTTGATATAATTCGGGGAAGGAGGATCTGGCAAGGTGGGCATAGATCTCATGTCCTTTGCAGAGTTGGCTCTGTGTCTCTATTCCTGTAAGAAGATTGAAGAAGACTAATAAAGAAGAAGAAGAGTTGGTGGATGTATCCCCACACTGGGGTGAACCACGTATATCCTTTGTTGATTTGATTTGTGCAATGTGTTTTTGACGTTTGTGTTTATATTTTCTTAGTGCACTATTCTTGATGTATGGTAGATAGATCTATGAAGGCTTAGTGCTTATTATGTGAATGAATGTTAGATCTGAGATTATGCTAAGTTCGTAGAAGTGTTTGATCTGTTTATTACAATGTCATTTTGTGTTTAGGGATAATATACAAAGTGAATAAGACTTAGAACTTGATGCATGTTGTTAGCTAAGTGTTATGTTAAGTATTGTGATCACAGATCTGTGTCCCAGCTAGGTTATAGACACTTGAGTCCTGCAACCCCCCTACCTCTACCTTGGGTGAGACTTCATCTTCTTCGCAGGTGTTGCTGAAAGGGTCGGTAGTTAGGGTTTTGTTGGTGCATTGTTGAAACGTTGAACCCTGGGTCTGCCCCTGTGCCAACATTCCTCCTGGGATTTTTAATGCAAAGATCCCTTATAATTTTGGCATAGATAGGAACATCTTTGATGGATTGAAGTAAGGGAAACTTTACACATATATTCCTTAGTTCAGATTCTAAATCATGCCCTAGAGGTACCTTAGGTTTCTTCATAAGTAACCTTTCTGGATAAGGTGGAGGATTAATTTTCTGAGGTATTTATGATGGTTGAAGAGTGTGAGGAGGAATTTCCTCTTGTATAGGAGTGTCTTCTTCTTCGTATGGTTGGTTATTTATTTGTTCTTCTTCTTGGATAACCACTGTAGAATTTGGTTTATTCAATACCTTCCCAGGTCTTAATTGAATTTCATTCAGTGAAGTAGGAGTTATCACATAAGTTGGGAAAGTTTGTACTTCAATATTTTGTGCAGGTTGTGTAGGTCTATTTTTTGGATTAGGGATGGGTTGTGTAGGAATAGGGGTAGGCCGAGGGGGGTTTGGATTAGGTGAAGATTTCATTTTTTGTTGTTGGTTTGGGTTCAAAGGCAATGTAAGTTGTTGTTGTTGTAGCTGGGAATGTGGAGGTAGAGCAGGTGGATTAAATATTGGTAACAAATGAGAGATATTGGGAGGATATTGTGGGTAAGTAAGAAAAGTGGGTGGTTGAAAATGAACATTCCCATATGCAGGCCCCCTTCCATCCTTTTTTCCAAGGTTGGACTTGTGGTTTTTGATGTGTCCATTGAGAATAAGGCATGGAGGAATACATTGTTGTTGTGAGTATTGTGTAGTAGGGTCGAAAAACATATTAGGAATTTGGTGTCTCCATGCTCTCTTAGGGGGATATGATGTTTCCTGAGGTTACCCTCCTCTCTTAAAAATGGCTTATAGTCTAGGTAAGGAAGGGAACTCGTTGGTAGGGTGGTCCTATCTACGGATCCCATAAATTTAAATGACATTAATAGGACATTCTTTTTTAGGATGCCTTTTCCTACACCGAGGACCGAAAATTACTAAAGTAGCATTTTTTCTTCTTGTTTCCTTTTGATTTTCATGGTATCTAACTGCGTGTTGATTTTGTTGAGGATGTACGTTTTGAATTTTTCTATCAAATTCCCTAATTCTATCCTTGTAACACCTCCTGGAGTAGGGTTAGTATTTCTTCTTATGGTATCTCTCAAACTTTTCCTTGTTTTGGCTTGGTTGTGGAAGTAGCTTTTACAGTACTCTGTAATGTCTGTGAATGGATTTTGGTATACATCCCCAGAGTGCATAAGGTTCATTACCTCAATACATTCATTCCTTATACCCTTCAGGAAGATGTTCCTAACTATGGTTGTGTCTAAGGATAATTGTTTTGTCTTTTGATAATTGTATAGGAACCTTTCTAGGTAATATTCCAGAATCTCCTCCTCAGACTGTTGCATTTTAAATATATCATTCCTAGCATCTCTAGGTATGCAATAATCATGATATTTATGTAGGAAAGTTTCTTTCATACCATCCCAAGATAAGATAGTATGCTCTCCTAGACTCATATACCACCTTAATGTTGAGTCTTTAAGTGTAGTTGGAAAGATTTTTAATTTTTGTGCACTATTAGTATAATTGTAACTTCTACATAGTATATCAAATTCAAACAAAAATGAATCGGGATATTTTTTTGACATACCATGGAAGTGGCATAATGATGACAGTGGAATGTTCTTCATAGAAACATCTTTGGTGATGTCTAATATTGGGAATCTAAATGTCTTAGTTTCATTATTTGCATTCCCTTCCTCATCTGACATATCTATGAAAAGCACGTTATATGTTGCAGGTGATGCTTCCCCACTAAGTGATGGTTCAACCACTGGTTTGGTTGGTATATCCAATTGTTCCAATAAATTGTGTCCTGCTCCAATGGTAGATTCAGCCTCTTCTAACACTACCTCTATCTCTTTTCCAACGCCTCCTTCTGATTGGATCGTCAGTGCTTTCCTTACTACTTGTTGTGATATGTTCTCAATATGCATAGTAGCTTCAGATTCATGACCTTTGGCTATAGTTTCAATTGCTTCCTTTGTAATCTCTCCTATGAGAATTTTTCCTACACAGAAATCAGTTGAATTGGTGTGGGGGGGTTTTCTTGATTTTTTTATAACTTTAGGGAATTTTCTTGAATTTCCTATAACTTTGGATGCAATAAATATACCTTTTATATCCCTATGTCTACTCATAAAAAGAATATCTAATACTAATACTAAACAAACTTTAACTACTAAAGGTAAGAGGACAACCTGACTTTGGAGAAACCACACTAAAGTGGATGCATGAGCTCTTCCCTCATGTCTTACCATATTCTCTCCACCCTTAGTTTGTCCTTAAAACCAATCCAAAACCATGAAATCAATCTAATTCAAATACTACCTATTATCATTTACAACTCCCCGACAACGACACCAAAATGTTGGTGCAATTATATGTTCTAAATATTGCAATCATTTAATTTGTCAATACAGTTTCGTAATCAATAGATTTTATGAACTATATGTGCCGATAACAGATAAGTTCCTATGTCTGATGAGTATATCCTACATAAGAAACACTCAAAAACCAATACTTTGTTTTCACAAAGCTTCAAACAATATTCTTCACATAGTTTAAAAACCAGAAATCAAAACTCATAAACAAAATCTCAACAATCATGTGATGTAAATACTCTTGCTCGGCTAATGGATCTATTCAATTACAGGCTCATGAAAGGGAAAGATGAACTTTGACTCTATTTCCTGTAGCAACTAGTTTAACAACAATCTGTAACTAATACTCTGCACACTCTTAAAAGAAATATCAATCAATCCTAGAGGAAATACTATGTGTAGTAAGATACTCCATTATAGGTTCATGTAGGGTGAAAGATGGAGATCTTGATTGTTCCTGTATTTACAAGATATAACCTAATCAATTATGGAATAAAGTCTAGGTGCAGTGAGATACTTCATTATAGGCTCATGTAGGGTGAGAGATGGAGATCTCAACTGTCCCTAGATTTTCAAGATAGAAACAAACATTAAAGAATTCAATCTAACAAATGATTTTCTACACACACACACACACAACAATAACAAATATTTACTCAGAAATATAAGTTGCAATAAAAAATCTATATTGCACTCAAGAAATTCTCACTCACTTAGAATTACCACACATCTTTATTGTCTTTTGTCAAATGCTTTACTGGAACACAACAAAAGTAAAATTAGATATTATTATCGAAACAAAGAATTGTTTCATCCACACATACCAGAATTATATCTACATAGAATATACACAGAATCTTACCTTGGTTGGTTTGGTGGGCCCTTGTCGTACCAACAAGGTAGCTTTAAAATAAACTTACAAAATGAAAGATTTGATCACACACAAAAATTCCATGAACTGCAATTTATATCATTACTTTAGAAACAGGTGTACAATCAACAGTCTTCAAGAATCAAATATATGGCATAACAGTTCTTAACTATGTCTATGTATATCTATCATCTACAAGGCCTTCTCTTTTAAAGAGAAACGGTCATTACAACCAATATCTGGAGATAACATCAAATGATTATATAAATTTTACAATTGGTCGAGATAATTTTTTTCATGGGAACGACTCCATCCTCATGACATGAAGTGCATGAAGATGAAGTGTATCATGGTCTTCAATGAACAAAGAATGTTCTAGCCAACAAACTCCTTGGACCCATCGAAAGAAAACGTGTTCAAACACCCAAGCATGCAATTGCAGGACTAGTATCTGACGTGCATAGCTGGAACAGGAAGGTCGGTATCAGACGCGCACAGTTGGAACAGGAAGATTGGTATCATACATGCACAATCAAATGCATTGGTATTGGACTAGCACGGAAATATCTACCAGACGATTATAGAAATAAGTATCAGACAAGCACAACATTGGTATCAGACGAGTGCAGAAATAGGTACCGGACAAATTGAATACAGGATGAACACCGAAACAGGTACCAGATGAGTAGGAGTTGTGTCCTAAGGTCTGCTTGGATCAATCAATGTAATTAGAAAGAATTTAACATCAGTTATTCAATTCCAATTATTAAGAAATCTCATAAATTATGATTTAAACATAGGTTACCTCATATATGCATAAGAATGGCTAAAAGACGTGACTTTGAAGAAAATAGGTAAATGGTGCATATATCTAAGGTGAAATTGGCCAATATAGAGGACAAGATAAGGTAATTGGAGGCATAAAAAAAAATACCCACCACCCTTCCCTTCATTGGGAATTAGAACATTGTATTCATGGGTCTCTTTGTAGCATGGGTGAAATTATGGGGGACCATCATTTTCTAATGGGGGAGGAATGATCTGAATTTTAGGGGGTATATGTTCTAAATTCAGATGCAAAATCCATAAATCTATAAAGCTAATAGATTTCCCATGTGGATCAAGGAGATACCCACCTCCTCGTTAATTAATTGGGATATCAAGTTGCCCATATGGGTCAAAGAGAGTCCCACCTCTCAATTATTGTTTTGGGTTTTATTTTCCACTACTTATTTAGTTGGGTAGTTAGATCTATTATTATAATAATAGAGACTCATTTAATGATCTCTTTCCATTATTGTATTGGGTTGTGTTTTCCACTACTTTGTTAGTTGGATAGTTAGATCTATTATAATAATAGAGACTCATTTAATGACCTCTTGTTTACTTTGTCCAATGGACCATTTTGTAATGCTATATAAAGTCCCATCAATCCTTCTCATAATAACAAGTTACCCATTTTGGATTCTCTCATATTTTCTATTGTTCATTGTGAGATTAATTAGCTCTAAATGATTTACTTGTAATTATCTCTAGAGTTGAGAATCTTCCTTGAGCCTCACCTCCTGAGTACTTCATTTACATGTTTTTGTCCATGCTTCTTTTCATGCAAGATTGACATGTTTAATCTCCTCCTCTCTTGGCATTCAATCCATCTAGATCTCATCCCCCGAGATCCAAATCAAACATACTAGAGCTTCACTACTCCCTTTTGTACCATCTCTCGGATATAATGGTATTTGATCTCAATATACTTGGACTTGTCATGGCATACTAGGTTCTCTAACAACTTTATGCAACTCTAGTTGTCACAAAGGATACAGGTTTCCTCCAACTCGATATCAAACAATCTTGTAATCACTATCTGAAGCCACACTGCTTCTCCATAAGTTGAACACGCTGCTACATACTTTGCCTCTGCAGAACTAAGCACCACACAAGTCTTCTTCCTACTGAGCCACGAGATCACAGTTGATCCCAAACTAAAGAAACAATTGGATGTACTCTTCCAATATGTGACATTGCTTTCCCAATCTGAATTTGTGTATCCCTACAGTATTATCTCATGATCCAAGAAATATCTAATTCCATAGTCATTTATACCCTTCAGGCACCTCATCACATGTTTTTCCGCAATTAGGTGAACATTTCTAGGCTCTTTTATCCCCTATCCTAGGTATAACTAAGTATATTATGTCTTGAGGCCCACAGTGTTAGAAAAACAGGACCGCGGAGCAATAAAATAAAACAAATGCAGAAACAAAACACAGAAGACACACAATACAAGAGAGACACAGATTTACGTGGTTCACCCAGTGTGGGC
>JZKD02S2386140.1:330045-352742 GCA_000966675.3 Picea glauca
AGATACTCTTAGTCTTGAGAGATTAGTTTCCCTTGAAATATTTGAAAGAAGGGAACAAGTCATCAACCAACAAGAGGTTGAGAAGAAGGATCCTAATGAGGGTTTCCAATCCCATGAGGAAGAGAAAGAAATTAATCATTCTTCTACCGAGGATAATGAAGACATGGTTGAAGAGAGAGAGCCTAAAGATATCAAACACGATGATGAAGTATTGGTGTGTGCTTCTCCCTCTGATGAATCCATCCAAGATCCTATTCCTCCTGCACAAGAAGAATAGGATTAGGTTAATCACTTTCTTTTTCAAGTTTTTGAGGATACCTTATTCTATGATTCAAAGGGGCAAGAAGAAAGGGAATCCTTGGACAAAACAAATCCTCCTTATTATGAAGTTGAATATGTAGAGACAAGTCATGAGGACGAGACAATGATGCATGCTCTTCCATTTAATGAAGTTATCCAAGTCCTCGAAGCTCCAGCACAAGAATAATTAAACACGGTAAGTTATTTTCCTTTCCAAGAGTCTGATGATGCTTTATTTTATAATTTGGAAAGTGAAGAAGTGTAACTTGCAGGAGCCCTTGGATGTTTTAATCCCTTCATGTTATGATAAAGGTGATGACTTTGTTGATAATATTGATGAATTCATACATGTCGGAGAGCGTAAATAGGATTTGATTGGATATGATGGGGATCCCATTTACGACAATGAGGGTCATTTCCAAAAGTTGCCTTTATAAATATCATATGAGGTTTTCAGGATTGATCGGAATAGACACAATTTTGTCAATAGATCGTTGATGTTTCGGATCCAAATCATGATCCATCTTCAGGACAGAAGCCTAGGTTCAAATGCTGAGAAGATATGGTATTAAATATTGGAGGTGAGGGGAAACCTAGGTGTCGACTAGGCTTTTAGTAAAAAAAATTATTAAAATTATTCTTGATTAAGTTTTTTAGGGTTTTTCATTATTGTTATTTAGGTTTAATGTTTATCCTAAATTTTTATTAATTCAATGTTTTTAATTTTAATTTTAATTAACTTTGTTCATAAGTTCTAGGTATTACGTTAATTAAAGAGTCTATTAGCGTTCACTTATTAGGTATTATGTTAATTATTAAGTTTTTTAGGGTCTTCTATTTTTGTTATTTATGTTTAATGTTTATTCTAAATTTATTAATTCAATGTTTTTAATTTTAATTTTAACCAACTATGTTCAAAGTTCTAGATATTACGTTAATTAAAGAGTCATAAGCCCTTTAATAGTCTTTAATAAGATTGTTTATTTTAATAAGTATTTTTTATTTGGGAGTGATTATTAATTAGGTAGGGTTATTAATAAAACTAGGTTTAATAAATTAATTTTTAGTATTAGATTGTATAATTAATTATAAATGATTATTATTATTTCTATGAATCAAAGGAAACTAGTTTTCGCTTAATTATAACCCACTATCTATGTTTAGGTTACTAGGATCTTTTTGGATTTCAATAGCTTCTCTAATACGTCGTTTAAAGAGGTGATTTTATTTGGCGAGGATTTTGGTGTCTGTTGGCACAGGGGCAGACCCGGGGCTTAGCTCCAAGAGTTCACCAACAAACCCTAACTACTGGCCCTTTCGGCTACACATGCAAAGCAGATGCAGTCTCGCCTGAAGAAGCTATGGGGGGGTTGCAGGACAGAGATGTCTACAACCAAGGGAATAATCAAGTGGATCCAATACTAGAACAATACAGCATGGATATATCACTCATCAGCTTAGATCTATTCCACACATCTTATCAGATATACCACAGTAATGCAATAATAGTGTATCAAATGATAGGAACAGAGCATCAATCACACATAACATGAAATATACATGGTTCACCCTCTCTCTAGGGATACATCCAAAGAAGTTTTCTTTATAAGGTATTAAGATGAAGCATACAGTTATTGTATGTGCTCTTAGCTAGCAGATCTTCTTTCTTCTTCTCTCTATCTCTCCCCTTCCTGTGCACCCAGTTGCAAGACTGATATTCTCACCCAGCTAAAGATCTTATAATACAGAAGGATCTCTTACTCAACACTTCTCTCTCACTCGATATTACTCACTCAATCACACAATAATAATAGTAACAACAACGACAACCACTAAATCCCACCTCCTTCCTTCATGTAGGTTCTTATTTATACATTACAATATCTCACCGACATCCTTAGGTCGAAACCTAGGTGTCAAAAACCTAGATACCAAAACCCTAGGTGTATAAAACCCTAGGTCAACTTGACCCATGTTTTCAGGGCTTCGCTAGCCTGGCTTTCCTTCCTTCTCGCGTAGTGCTCCAAAGCATCTAATGGTGGATTTTTATTCTTGCTGAGTTGTCCACGATCCTTCTTTCTTGTTGATCTGTCATCCTCGATCTCCTCGTCCAATGGTTTTCTTTCTCGGACTTCACTCCACCTTTTCTTCTCTTTTGCTCACTTCGACGCAGTAATAGTCACTATCTCTTCTACGCAGTTCACATTTTTCCTTTTCTTCTTTGATATTCACTTGCCTCCATAACCAAGGGCCAACAGGCCCCCAACACTCACATGTGACTTGTCCTGAGGCACTTCAGATTTGATCCTATTGTCTAACTTTGGCTTGAGACTGCGCAGTGAAGCCTTTGCTTTCTGCTTTATGCCTCCTCTCCTTCCTTGTGAAGACTATTTTTTCTGTGTCTGGTACCCAGTTTCAACTGCACCTGGTACCGAGACCCTTTTCCTTATGCTTTTACTTAGAGCTACAAGGAAGTTGGTTATCATAGCACAACTTCAATTATCTCCCATTCACCAAACCTTCCTTCCATTCTCCATTCAAAGTTTTCAACTGTGCATCTCCTCCTTTTGTAACATATGCGAGCTCATATGGTTCGATCCAATGCATTCTGAACTTCCCAGGATGCTTGATGAAATTATTTTCATATACCAGTAATAGATCACCTTGTCTAAAATCCTTCTTCTTTATGTGCATGTCATGGTAGGCCTTCTCTCTTTCCTTCCGTACCTGCTGATGAAATCTTGCAACAAATCTATCTTCCTCCAATTCGACCAACTGTGCAAGCTTCTCTTGAACAACACCAGTGTCATCCATATCTGTAAAGGCAACAATTCTTAATCTTGGTACTAGGTATTCCATTGAGACAACACATTCAATACCATACACCAACTTAAAAGGAGTCTGCAATGTTAGCTTCTTGCAAGTGGTTCTGTAGGCCCATAGTACTAATGGTACTCTTAAATCCTAGTCATCCCTATTCACACTGCAAATATTCGTCAATGTTGTCTCCAATATCATATTGAATGATTTAATTGTCCCATTTGCTTGTGGATGGTAAGGCATGCTCTTCTGATGATGGACAGCAATTTCCTCAGTCAAGGCTTCAATTGTTTTATTTATGAAATGTGTGCCTTGATCACTCATAAGGATCTTTGGACATCCAAACCTGGTTATGATGTCATCAAATATGAAGTGCACAACTATAGTTGCACTACAATCCTTAACTGTTCTTTCTTCGGCCCATCTGCTCAAGTACTCTGTTGCTGTAATTATGTACTTTGATCCTATGTGCTTTCTTGGTGGGTTTATGGGTCCTACGAAGTCAACGGCCCATTTCTCAAATTCTTGTAGGTTCATCTATGGTTCTAGTGGAATTTCGTCTCTTCTAGATAGTTTCCCAATTCTTTGGCATACATCTTAGGCTCTATAATAGTCTTTAGCATCTCTGTGTAAGGTAGGCCACCAAAGGCCAGCTCTAACAACCTTTAGCGTAGTTTTTTTCCCTGCATAATGTCCTCTTGCAATGCCTTCGTGAACTTCAGCGAGGATCACCGGTCATTCTGCCTCCATAACACATATCCTCAATATCTCATCAGGTCCCATCTTGTATAGTTTTCCAGCTATAAGTGAAAAGTATGCAGCGTGCACTACTAGTTGTTTCTTCTGTGGAACTGTATACCCACTGGGTGCCATTCTTGTTGATAGGAATTGGACTATCTCTGTGAAGTGGTCATCAATATTTCTAATCACTAGTAACTGTGCATCCCACAGTGTATCCTCCAAATTAGTTGGCTCTTCTCCATGTTCCAACCTCGATAAGTGGTCAGGACCTTTGTTCATTCTACCTGGTTTTACTATGATTTCAAAGTCATATTCCTGAAATAGAAGAATCCATCTACATATTCTTCCCCCCAACACTAGCTTGTTGACTAGGTATTTCAGTGTGGAGTGATTAGTAAACATTTTAAAGTGTCCTCCCTACAAGTAGTGGCAAAATTTTTGCAGCGCATACACCATGGCTAACCCTTCTCGCTCAGTGGTGGTGTAATTAATATCAGTAGTTGATAGCTTCCTGGTAGAAAAATATAATGGATGGTTAATATCTCCTTCTCCAGGTTGTGCTAACATTACTCCTAAGGCAATAGAAGACACATCAACATGCACATGAAACTCCTTGCTCCAGTCTAGAAAAACCAAAATAAGCGCAGTAACCATTTTCTATTTTAGTGTGTCGAAGCTCTGTTGGCACTCTTCTATCCAACTAAACTAACAGTCTTTCTTCAAAATATTCTCCATGGGTGATGTAATATGGGCATATCCTTTAATAAAATTCATGTAATACCCAGTATGTCCCAGCGCAGTGCACAGTTGTTTGACCGACGTAGGAGGTGGCAGATCAATGATAATGGCAATTTTAGATGGATCTACAAGCAATCCTTGCTTGCATACAATATGACCTAACAATACTCCAAATGGTGAGAAGAAGATGCACTTCTTCAGATTCAATGCAATCTGACATTTTTTACATTTCTCCAACATTAGCCTTAGACATTCAATATGATTTTTTAACAAACTAAAAACAGTCCAATCATCAAAATATGCTTCTAGAAATTTATGTAGGAACTCCTTGAATTCTTTTACCACCACCCGAGAAAAGATGGTTGGGGAATTATTCAATCCAAATGGCATCATGGTATACTGGTAGGATCACCATTATGTTGCAAATATGGTCTTATGGTGATCCTCCTTGGCAATCCGTATCTGATGATATCCTGAAAACCCATCTGTAAAAGAGTATACCTCCTAGCCTCCCACGTTATCTAACACTTTGTCAGTGAATGGTGTAGGGAATGGTTCATGCAAGAAGGCATCATTTAGATTTCAGATATCCACACATATCTTGGTCTTGCATGTCTTCTTGTCTTGTACTACCATATGGATAATCCACTATGATTCTTCGATAGGTTCGATAATCCCTGCTTCCAACATTCTATCGAGATCAATCTTCACTTTCTCCTTATATTTAGGGTTCAACTTGTAGGGTCTCTATTTGACTGGTCTTGCATATGGTTTCAAAGGGATCCTCATCTCTCCCATAGGCCCTTTAATTCCCTTCATATCATTGAACTTGGTTGGAAACAAGTCCCGATATTCATGTAGTAACTCTATAATCTTGTCAATGGTGGAAGCATCCCAATAATCTCCAACGTTTGCAAGCTTTGGTGTCTATTCTGTTCCAATATTGAACTTTTTAATATTGATTGGTTGTCCAATGAATGGTAACTCAACTACTAGTCCTTCTACATCTCTTTGTCCTTCTGTTTCGACGATGTTCACCTTCCTTGGATCATCGTCTTCATCAACATTGATGTTGTAATGGCCTTGAAGTTTCTAGAGAGGCGCAGTCCATTCATCCTCTTCTTTCTCCAAAGGGAGGTTACATGCCTCCTCGAATACTTTATGTCTTACAATATACAATGCTTGATCTACTGAAGGATATTAAATTTCAAATAAGAAGGTGGTTACAAAATTCTAAGTCATACCTTCCTTGTCTATAGTGATGAGGCGTAGCTCTCCTTGAAGGTACCAGTTGATAGGTGTCGTGTCCAACGTGTTAATGAATTTTTGCACCCTCTTCTCTTGAGGAATGTCGCTCCAGGCCTCTTCTCACATGGTCCTTTGGGAAGCTTCGACCGATGTATCGAACTTCACAGCCTTCCACTTGTGTTGAGAATCGCATTGTCATCAAGGTACGACATTGTACCCAGTCTGCAATGTTGTTTTTGTGTGTCCCCCACCATCTTGCTGGGGTTGATTTCAGGGCCTCATCCATCGCCAACAATCTTTGTTGCATTGGTACACTTTCTCCAAAGTCCAACAAGAAGGTTTCTAAAGGATTTAGACCATCAAAGGTGGGTAAATTACTTACTGTTGTGTCGATCCAGCGAACTTCTCTGGTTAATCTAGCACATATTCTTGTAGATACTTCATACATATTATTATTCCAGTTCTCCAGTGCTTCTTTTGAGTCTGATGAGTAGGTGCTATTAGTCCACCAGCTGAGGTTCCCATCCGCCGTAGGATTAATGTAATCCTACTTCCTAGCTATTAGTTTGTATATGTTTTCCATTTCATATGTGCGGTCTTCTTCTCTGATAGGTTATGTGTATCGATGACCTTCATCTAGATATAAGGGTGCAATGACCCTAAGGCCATCTCGTTAAAATGTCATACATATTTTGTTTAAATCAACCACATTGGAATTATTGAAGGCCCAATCAATTCCTAATAGCGCAGGGTAAGGACAATTGTCATCAATTATCTCAATTACCTCAAAGTCTGCAAACGTTCTAACTCCGTCGATGTCCACAAGGACATGCTCCAATCATCCAAATGGGCTGACATCTTGTTGGTTGGCCATCCTAAGCCTGATAGGGGAATAGATCAACTTCGTTTTTCCCATCAATGCCCAGGTTTTCTTCATCATGACATTGACCTCCGACCCTAAGTCGAGGACCACATAGTCTATCTCATATTCTCCTATTTGAGCATTCAAGTGTAATTCCTTATTTGTCCTTCTCTTCTTGGAGATTTGGTGTACTAACCTATTCAGTAAGGGGTATATATCTCCTAGCTCATATTGTCTGATTAAACTTTGTAGCTCTTGTACAATTCTCTCATCCTGAATTAACTTAATACAAGTGTATAAAAATTCCATGAGATTGCTTACCTCTTTTCCTTCTTTTGGCGAAGCAGAATGATCGAATGCCAGAGGCATTCCATATTCTCTTACTTGGCCATGTCTTTGATGAATAGCTTTGGTCTTCTTTGAACTCTTTTCTTTCCTCCTCAAATATTTGTCTTTTGTTCTTTGCATCAAAATTTTGGGTCTTCTCTACAGCTTTCCTGAGTCTTCTATAGTATTTCCTTGGATCAGTCTGTCTTCTCCTGTAATAGTGCCTCCTCTAGTGATAACAACGACTTTGAGGTCTTCTCCGCGAGGTTCAATGTATATCATTTGTACTTGCGAGATCTGTTGAGGTCCTCATCTTTCCTTAAGCTTAGCCAGCAATGATGGACATTCCTCGATAACATGCTCAAAGGAGTTGCAATAGCTGCAAGTGGTGCAAGGGTTCTAAAAGTCCCTTTCTAGGTGTCCTGGTTGTGCACAATTATAACAGATTATTTTTCCTCAACCTCGACCCATACCTCCTCCTCATCCTCGTCCTCTAAATCCACCACGAGGATTGAAGTTTCATCTCCCAGGGGAGTTATATTGCATAGTGTTTCCCTTGAATTTTGTATATGTCTCTTGACCTTTCATGCATGAGATCGTAAGCCCTACAATCCTTATCATCATGTCCTACGGACTTACAGAACGTGCAATACAAGGTTGTAGGAGTCTGAACGTACTTTTGCATGTAATAGCACTCACCAAGGTGATGTTTATTTCAGCATACCTCACACCAGGGTAAGGTGACTTTCTTCAAATGGCTCAGAGCTCTAGAGGCCAAGTATTCATTGAATAGGGGACAGTGTTCCTTGTCATGGCCTTCTGATATGCATCTGACACACTATATGTATTCTCTTTTATCTTTTCCCTTATCTTTTTTCATATCTTCGACCTACAGAGACAAACTAGTTAGCTGACTCAAGATTTGACTCATACCTGAGCTAGATTCTCCCATAGGGGATGATTCTAGCTTCATGGCAATCTCAAGTGCCTCATCCTGCAAAGAAATATTTCGTTCCATCAGAGGAAATCTAATGTGTGGTAAGAGATTAGCAATGAACCATTCTTTGTTCTATTCATCTGGGATCTAAAAACTCAATCGGCTTGTTAAGGTCTTGAATCTCTAATTGAATTCCCAAACAGGTTCGGCTACCTTCTGCTAGATCTCTTTCATCTCTGTAATACATTGTGATTCCGATTTGGGTTTCTTGAACTCCACAATCAATGCATTCTTGATCTCATTCAGTGGTTTAGGTTTTGCAATTCCTTGGACAAGCTTCATGTACCAACTCAGTGTGCAGTCGCTTAGGGTAGTGCTAAACTGGGTTCTTTTAAGAGCCTCATCAGTGACATTCTTAATATTCCATATGGTTTCACATAGGAACCAGTGTTGATCAGGGTATTCAGACCCATCTCCCCTAAAGATAGGGAGCCTCATCTCATCTACCATAGATCTACCTAGGTTTCATGTCTGAGTATATGTTTAACTACTAGTAATAGTACTCTGAGGACTCTAGTGACTCTGACTATTCTGATTGCTTAGTGATGTTGAATCAACAAGAGGGACAATAATACTTACTTCAATAGTCTACGCAATTCCTGAAGTCTCTGGCTCGTACCGGCGAAGCTCTTCAGCTTTCCCTTCCTCTATCCCATCAGGTTCTAAATGTTCCTCGTCTGTCAGATCTACCTCTTCTCCACTATAGAATCCCTCATCCCCATAGTTCTGCTTGAATAAGTTTGCAAGATGATCTTATCTTAATGCTTTTCCACTACGCGTATGTCCAGCTTCTGTGTCACTGTCGCTGTCTGAATTCTTGAACATTAGCCTCTTCAAATATGACCAATCTACTGTATCTTCAATATTTTCTTCTCATGCAATAACATCTTGATTCTCAACTTTAGAAAATGTAAAAAAATTCCTCTGGTCCCTTGAAGAAATATCTCTCGACTTGGCTATACAAATCTACTCTGTCAACAAAAAACTCAGTGATGTACCCTCCAATGGTGTTATCGAACTAATTATCTACTGCTCGTGACACAGCGTTATCGACTCTCTTGACCTTTTGGATCAACGCCAATGTCCAAACCACAGGAGGTCTAGATCTGATCTCGAACTGTGTATCTGATAACCTAAATAACCACTCATATAGCTCCTGATTGATTCCTCCAAAGAATATCTCATGTATATCAGTAGAGATATATCTCTCCAACCAATCCTCTGTACTAATATTAGGGTTCTTGTTATGGGCTTCAGCGAAGTCCTTCTCTTGATTCTCTATCCACTTTTGAATATCTGTCTTTGATGGAAACCACCTTGACATTCCCTCAAGAATATTCATGTCCCGACAACGAAACCATTTGTTGGCACAGGGGCAGACCCAGGGTTCAGATCCAAGAGTGCACCAACAAGACCTAACTATTGGCCCTTTCGGATACACCTGTGAAGCATATGCAATCTCACCCGAAGCAGCTATGGGGGGGTAGTAGGATAGATATGTCTACAACCAAGGGAACGATCAAGTGGATCCAATACTAGAACAATACAGCATGCATATATCACTCATCAACTTAGATCTATTCCACACATCTTATCAGATCTACCACAGTAATGCAATAACAGTGTATCAAATGACAAGAACATAGAATCAATCACACATAACACCAAATATACATGGTTCACAGCATCAATCAATCAATGAAAATAATAGAGCATCAATCAATCATATTTTTCTTTATAATGTATTAATATGAAGCATACAGTTCTTGTATGCACTCTTAGCTAGTAGATCTTCTTTATTCTTCTCTCTATCTCTCCCCTTCCTGCATGCCTAGTTGCAAGACTAATCTTCTCACCCAACTGAAGATCTTATAATACAAAAGACTCTCTTACTCAGCACGTCTCTCTCACTCAATATTACTCACTCAATCACACAATAACAATAGTAACAACAACGACAACCACTAGATCCCACCTCCTTCCTTCATGTAGGTTCTTAGTTATACATTACAATATCTCACTGACATCCTTAGGCTGAAACCTAGGTGTCAAAACCCTAGATACCAAAACCCTAGGTGTCTAAAACCCTAGGTCAACTTGACCCACGTTTTCAGGGCTTTGCCATCCTGGCTTTCCTTCTTTCTTGCACGGTTCTCCAAAGCATCTAATGGTGGATTTTTCATCTTGTTGAGTTTTCCACGATCCTTCTTTCTTGTTGATCTATCATCTTCGATCTCCTCGTCCAATGAATTTATTTCTCGGACTTCACTCTGCCTTTTCTGCTCTTTTGCTCACATCGATGCAGTAACAGTCACTGTGTCTTCTACGCAGTTCGCATTTTTCCTTTTCTTCCTTGATCTTTGCTTTCTTCCATAACCAAGGGCCAACAGTGTCTTCTAGGAGAATATGATTACAAACATTTTTCAGACACCCAAGGATGACCTGGTGCTATGTTCTCCTAATGATTTTTGATCATACCTTGAGGATTTTGATGAATATTCATTTGATCACTTGGATTTATTCCATGAAGATTATCAACCATTGTTGTGCTCAGATATTGATAAAGGTGAAGAAATTACTTTCCCGAGGAATAATCCTTGTGAAAATGTTTTTCGACTCCCTTCAACTATTTTATCTCGCTATGTCACTAAAGGTGTAGTTGGGAAGCATGTCCTTTGTCTTAAGTTTTCTCTGAGGAAAAGATTACTTTTAGAATTCAAGGGTAGGTTGAATACCTCAAGAAGAAGTTTGTTATCTCAATGTTTCAGCCTTCCCTTAATAAATTGGCAGTTGTCCTCTAGGTTCTTGTTAGTCCCTTCCCAGACCTCAGATTGTGAAGATGTCCAAGGTAAACAACCTTCAGACTCTTTGAGTCAGTCTATTGAACCTTTCATTTTTCACAATCCCTTTATGATATGGATTGATTACTTTCCTAAGAGTGTGAATTGGAATAACTTTTTTCCCTCCCTCCCATCTGCATGAGCTAGACTTTACAATTTTCGATGATACAATACATTTTCTAACTCATGTTATTTTTTTGCTTGACTTATCATTGTTTTGGTTTATGATGAAGCACAGAGGCAGGTATTATGAGACATTGCTAGGATGGTTTCACTATCTATTTGACTACACCTAACATTTAACCAACAAGTAAGTAGAGGTAAGTAGGTAGGCATTTTCATTCATTGTATATACCATCTGCATATCATGCTAGAGTAGTATAGTTGTAGTTTCATTTTCATTTGCATATATATTCTTGCTTACTTTTTATCCCATTGTATCATATATGATCGAGGGGTGATATCACCACACAAAAAGATTACTAATTCTTTTTGTTGAGATCTAGCAGATTACAGGTCATGCCATAGATGTTGAGGTTCTCATGCGCTCTACGGTGATCACATGTCCTCGATTTGGACCTAGATGTTATCCATTATCCTAGGGATAACTAAGGATATTATGTCTCGAGGCCCACAGGTCATAAACATGGAGTACCGAGATCCATATGAATTTATCATGGCCCCGGAAGGGCCATCTTTTCTTCAGTGCATCCCATCTATCAGCAGCAGCAGCATCCATCCCACCAGCCTGATATTGAAGTAGCAGTGGGTCTTTCTCCATGAGGTAATGATTCTAGGTATCATGGTATGTGCCACTCTTATTTTTGAATCATTTGAATATCTTGCACTGAACTCTCCTTTGTTTCATAACATTTTCTTGGAAATTATGCTCTTTAACTTGTTCATATCTGGGGGGGTGACAGAATGCCCTATTAATTTGGTTCCCTTAGGGATGAGTTTACACTAGGTGGGTCTATGAAAGGTCATCATCCATTCATTCCATACTTACCACTTTTTATCATTGTCCCTCTCATATTCCCCTACCTTGGTTCATGAATTGGGTTTTCCACACTAGTAAGGGTTGTACTTTGCCTTATGGGAAGAAGGGGCTAAAGGCCTAGAGGGTAAAAGTAGTTGGAAAAAGTTAAAAGAAAAAATGAAGCCTTTGATATGCTTCACCCAAGTATTCCTAAGAAAGCAATAAAAGTCTTCTTAGTAAGAAAAGAGGACCCGTAAGATAAAATAAAACTCAAGTTCTAGTTGATGGATGGGAGGTCTCATCATGAGCCGACCTATTAGGTCCATGGGAATGTAGCAGTATGAAACTACCATCTATTTGGTCACAAAAATAGGGTAGTGGCTCTTGGTGGCATATCCAAGAGAAAGGGGGTCTCATTACAAGCCAACCTTCTCATTTCTGTGAAGTGATTCTGGGTAACACAGTCACCATTGGTCACCACACCAAGACAGTGTCCCCCAACTATTATCTTGAAAATAAAAAGAAATAACATAAAGAATAAAAGGCATTGAATGGGATAGGAAATAATGGAATCCATGACAAGGTACATCTTTCCCTATATACAGGCACCCACATGCAAGACCTACATTTCCATGTTATCACTGCACCCTTTTCCCAAACATTCCCCTACACCATTTCATACACTTACATGAACTAGATTGGTATTCAACTAGGAAACACCCAAAACTTGAGGAGGATTAACCCAATAGGAAATCCTAAGACCCTCTCCAAACCTAGCTTGTTAAACTGCATAACATCTTTAAGCATTTGTCTAGGTAAAGGGGGGTTTGATGCACATGTTTGGGTAATTTGATTATTGGATGTGATTAACATTGCTATGATCTCTGTGACTTATGATCCCATGGAGGGCGTACTTTTTTTTGTTGCAGGACCATGCCCGGTGGATAGGTACATATGGGGAGATGATTATCTCGGACCTCCATGGGGATGAAAACCCAGCAGATGGATGATGTGACCCCAACCAAGGGAAAAGAGACACCAAAGGATGACACCAGGAAGGAAGAAGGATGTTTCCCTGAGACACTCTAGTAGGCCTAGACACAGGGGGTCTTTCCCTTCCACCATGACATTGGCCCTTGAAGGCCCCTAACATCATCATATTGACCCTTGACATCATCTAGTTAGGGTTTGGCATTTATGAGGACAGGTTGGTGCTAGTTGGCACGTGTGGCAACATTTGAGGCCTCTGGAGGCCCAATGTTTTGCATTTGAGGCCTAGTGTTCCAAGATGGGGTCTAACATCACCCTAAAGGGGCATGACATCATCCCTAAAGTGAAATTAGGGTTTTAATTATTGATTTTATGTAAAAACTGTATTTTTGATGTAAATTGGCCATGTCGACCTTTCATGACCTAAAAGATAATTAAAGGTTATTGATATTGTATAAATAAGAGATAAAAATCTTGTATTTTTTCATAATTCACTCATCACTTAAGTGTTGGTCTGAAATGAGGCCTTCCTTAAGGGTTTTTGGTTGAAACGAGTGGTTCTCACTTCTTGGAGGAGGCAATTATTGTTGTATTTTGGCTATTTTCATGTGGAGGATCTTCAACTAGGGTGATTTGCTTGATTATTCTTGGTGAAGTAAGTGGAAAATATGCATTTATTTATTGTTAATTAATGCTTGTGGTTATTTGTACTTGTTTCATGTCTAGGATTATGAAATTGTTTGCTTGAAACCCTAGGGGAAAGACATATGTTATTATATTTTTCCCTATAATCTTCCATGTGATAAAATTTATTGAAAGGAATCTAACTTGAAATAGATACTATATGCATACCATTGTATAACTCTAGTAACCCTACTTCCATTGTCCAAATGCATATTTCATTACATTTTGTTCAAGGAAAGAAAAAATCGTTAGGGCCTAACCCTTGTTACTTTCTGGAAATTTTCTCTAGGAGGTGGATTTTTTAGGCCTTGGGATACCAACACCTCTCTTATCCCCTCCACCCCTTTAACATATCATTATCATTGTTATCTTTCCTTTAAGATTTTTTTATGCCATTAGTAACTCCATTTACCCTATAAAGGTACTAGACTACCATTTGCAAGTGTTGATTGATCAAAAAAACACTCATACTCTTATCCTTGAAGCCTTTAGTTACATTTTCTAACCCTAAATTAGACTAACTGACAAGCTAAATCGTTGTTGTAGAAAAACATTGCTACAGCCATACAAACATACATTGATTTGACACATTTACCTATATAACTTGCACTAGAACCATTCAAAAATCAATTGTGATAATTGCTAGTGAATCTACTAGGTAAGTGTTAGTTTTGTATGGTGTTTTCTTGCACTTTTGACCATTAGAATTTGTTTTTGTTGAAAATTATTGTTTCATCCATCTAACTGCAGAAAATTCTCTGGAAAAGTGGCATTAAAATCTATCCAAACATTGTCAATTTTTCTTGTGACAAATTATTATTAATTGCCTAGTCAAAGTCACTTTTTCTTGTCTTTTTCAAGCAATTTCAAGGCATAAATCTCGTGGTTGTTATAAGATATTAATTGTTGTTACAAAATGTTGTATTGTTGCAAATTCATATCAACTAGCTTATTTTGTGAATTTTTATTGTCTTATGTAGTACTAACAATCATTTGGTACTTGGAAAGTGCCCCGTTTGCCTTGTTGTCTTGTTCTGGGCAAGTACACAATATCATCCATTTGCTTCATCCTTAAGACATAAAAGAAACCTTGTATTTGAGTGATCTGTGAGAGGGGAAGGATTTCCTTGTGATTAATTTCCTTTCCTTCTCAAACCTCCCAGGTCACCGGGGACTTATCCCTGGGGTAGTCTTGACGTACTCCTAAATAGAAATGGATCTCCTATTAAGGTGACAATGATAGGTTATTCCCAATTATGCCAAGTGTATATCAACTTGCCTTGGGCTTTTGGGAAAGTACAAATTGTGTGATAACGGGCTCAACCATGTATTGACTCAACATGTTCACCGCAAAACATATGTATGGCCTCGTGTTCATTAAGTACATCAACGAACTAATCATCTGCCTATATATAGTGGCATCCATTGTCTCTGAAGTTGTATCACATAGTAACTTCAAGTTTGCCACAATCAGTGTAGATATGGCCTTATAGTCCAACATCTCGAACCTCTTCAGGATCTCCACTGCATATTTTCCTTGGTTAAGGAAAATCCCATCCGGTCTCTACCATACCTCCAGACCTAAGAAGTAATGCATCATTCTTATGTCCTTCATCTCAAATTATGCAGCAAGTTTCCTCTTATTCTCGGTGATGAGCTTCTTGTTTCCTATCAGAAATAGATCATCCACATACAATAGCAATATCACAAGTTCACCATCCACAAACTTGAAGTAAAGGTTGGAATCTGTAGTACTCTTGGTGAAACCCAAGCTCATCAGGAAACTATTTATCCTACCATACCAATCTTTGGGAGCTTGCTTCAGCCCATACACATGTGACTTCCTATCATGTGTCTCAAATCCTTGTGGTTTCTTCACATACACTTCATCTTTTATTATGCCATTCATGAAGGTTGTCTTCACGTCCATCCAATGTACCTTCCATTTCATCACTACAACCATCGCAAGAATGGTCCTAATCGAAGTGTATCTTTTCATAGGAGAAAATGTCTCCTTATAATCTATTCCTTCTTTCTGGGAGAAACCTCATGCCATGAACCTTGCCTTGTAATTCTCTATGCTACCATATGTTGCATGCTTTATCTTGTAAATCACTTGGAACTAACAATTGTCTTTTCCTTTGTTCTCGAGACCACATCCCAGACATCATTCTTTATGATTGACTAGTACTCTTCAATCATGGCATCCTTACATTCTTTCTTCTCTGCAGCCTCTTCATAATTGGTAGGCTCTACATCAATGATGACACTCAATAGTGCTACATAACAGGAATATGGTCATGGTTTCTTACTTTCTCTTAAGGATCCATCTAGGGATCCATACTCTCTATGAAAATTAATACTTGGTAGTGTCGCATGCCTCACCACTGGAGTAGCCATCTTCTCCTCATGATATGTCTCATCAATTCTATATGTCTTTGCATCTTGCAAAGTGTCACGGGACCATGATGGTCTCTTCCTGGTGCACTAGAGGGATTTGTTCGATCATCTTTGGAGCCTTCTGCTCCTTACAATCAATCTCCATATGAGATACTTTGTATCTTGCAAAAGTAACTTTCTTCTTCTTCTTCTTCTTCGGTACATGGATGTATACGGTCGTGTATACAATGTTCTTATCTAGATAGTATTCTCCATGTCTCAAACTAAATACCATCCAATATGTTTCCTCTTGCAACCATTACTATAGCATTTTTCAAAGTTATCACCTATGACCTTCCCGGAATAAAAAACAACAAGGGAAAAACAGTAGACAAGAATAATACTCTTAATAATAATAAAAACAATAGTGAGAACAATCATCACAATAGCTCCTTCAGAGCTATCACTTGTGACATGGTTGGAACAAGAGCCAAAATAAGAAATATAATAATAAGAAATGAGAACGACACTCTTCTAGTGTTGTGATCAATCATTCCTCCATGGTAACCTGGAAGTAAAACAAGAAGTATCTCCTAGAGGAGATGTTAGTTCATCTTGAAAACAAGTACAGTAAGAATTTATATCAATGGTACTCACATGATACTAGCAGTAATAGAACCTTTCAAGGATTTTTGTCACAACTATAGTGTTTACTTGTAGTGTAGAAGTTATCAAACTTGATATGTGAAAATTTGAAACTTAACAATTTAATCAATCAAACCTGGAACCTAGAGTCTTATCTTCAAGAATGAGTGTTGTTGTTTTTCTTCCGAGTCTCCTTCACTCAAGATGATAATTACTCTCTTGAACCCGTCCCCTGTACTAAGAGAATATGCTTTCTTGATAGAAATATGAGTTAGGGTGTTAGGGTCCTAACCCGCACATATGTAGAACAATATATTCGGATGTAATAAAGGTCAATATTAATAAGACCTTTCAATAAAATAGAATAAGTTGAATATAAGAATACCTAATAGAAGCTTCTGCTTCTAAAAGGATCTTCCTCTAGATGTTTCTTTTGATAGACATATTTAGTATAAATAGGAGTCGAGGGTATGAGAACCCTAGCTTGGATATTATTGTAATAGAGCTCTGCTCAACTGGAGGTTTCCCCCTCGAAGAGGCCCATGAACATTTCTCTCAGAATCAAGTGTTATTTATGTTGTTATTCTGATATCATTTTAGTGTTATTGTGGTGATTGTTCTGGTTATATTGTTGTTATTTTTCCATTTCTATCATTTTATTTTTGTTCTACATACTTTTTATATCTGGTATATTACAAGTGGTATCAGAGCACTTTCCTCGGCAGAAATTGTGGGTAAGTTTTTTTTCAAGGTAGAGACATATTATGGCATCTTTAAGCCACAAAGATATGTCATTACATGCATAAACCCGTGGTTGAGGGATTCATACATGCAGGAAATACAAGTGGTACTTAAGCACACATATGTTGGCCACCCTTGTAACCCTTGTTGGTACCCCTTCGAGTGGTAGCACATTAGACAGCACCTGTGTGCGGATAATCCTAGATTACTTGAAGCCCTCTTTAGATAAACCGATTAGCCACCTGACTGCTATAGTGCCACTAAGAATAGCACTCGGGAAGATACTCTCTAGTACCTAGGTAGTCGGGTAGTACAACTAAGGGCACGGTCTAGCCTCCTTAGTTAGTTCCATGAGATATTGGGCCGAGTACTACTTTTGGACCCTGCACGTCTATTAGAGAGCTATATCACCGGGAAAACCCTTGTTTGTAGAACCCTTGAATATGTAACCCTTGGGGACAGAAACATCAACAAATTAAAATAAACAAGATCTATTGTCATGAAACTGAGTCCGGGTTGCCCAAGCACTACACATCTCTTCCTGGTTAACCATTTGGTACTTTCATACTACAATATTCTTCAAACTGGAGGATAACTCCACAGGTGTAAAAAAAAAAAAATCACCATTATTTGAGACCTATTCCATTGGATTCATCTCTTTTCCTTTATCACATTCATACATATAATTTTTCGGCAAACTTTTTGACCCCACCTGCCCCTTTTTGGTTCCCTTGTCCTCATGGCCCATACCCGTAGCCAAGACTTGGAAGCTCGCTTCAATACCTTGCAATATATTCTCACCGAGACCCAAAAAGAAGTGAAACAACTCAGTGTCAATGTTACTGCCATCAATACAACCATGTAGTCCTCAATGAAGAAAATTAAACAATACATGACCACCCAGCTTGAATCTATCTTTTTGGCACTCTACACCAAGCTGCATATCCCTACAGATAACCCTTCCTCTAACTCACCTCCACATACTAAAGCTGAACATTCCTCTCATTCCCATAACTTTCAACACCATCACTTTCAACGTGACCCACGCCTTCCACGGGTGGATGTGACAAAATTTGATGGCTTAGATCCCATTGATTGGGTAACCCAAATTGAAGATTATTTCTCTTTATACAACATTACAGATGACTTGGCCAAAATCCGGTATGGTGTTCTCCATCTAGATCAAGAACATTGGCAATGGTGGCAATGGAGAAAAACTTCTAGTCAAGGGTATATTGCTTGGACACAATTTGTGACATAGATTTATGAATTCTTTGACACTGACACTAACCATTTGGGCCATTTGACAAAGTTGAAACAATCAAGAACAGTGGAAGACTTTATAGCTACGTTTGAGCACCTGGCTTTTCGAAAAGAAGGCATGTCTGATGCCTTTTTCTAAGAGTGTTTTATCAATGGCCTCAAGGATGAGATTCGGTCCCATGTCCACATGGCTCGTCCTCAAAGTTGGGTGGAGGCTACTAAAAGAGCTAAAGAAGCACAACAAGTTGTATATTCCCAAAACCAAAAACCCTCATTTATCCCTCGCACTAAACCCGTAAATCCCACTACTCCCTCTACTCCACTAAAGATCCAAAAATTGACTAGGGATGAAATGGTTGAACGCCAACTCAAAGGCCTTTGTTATAATTGTGATGACAAATACTTCCTAGGCCACAAGTGTAAGGAACAAAATCTTTTTATGGCCATCTCGGAGGATATTTCAGAAGAGGATGTTGAAACTCCCCTTGTGTCTGAGTCACCTAAAACAACTAACATAACCCCTCCCTTAGACCCTCCCGAAGTAGAATCGGTCATTTCCCTCAATTATCTCACTGGCTTCTCTGCTCCCCAAACCCTCAAGCTAATCGGTTACATCAAGCATAGGAAGGTCATCATTCTGGTTGATAGTGGAAGCACCCATAATTTTATTCATCACTGCATTGCCCAAGAAACTCATTGCTACATCCATGCTGTCAATAATTTCCAAATCATGATTGCCAATGGTGGCTCCATGAAATGCAGAGGGTATTGTGAAAATGTGGGTCTCCAAATTGGTAAATACCACCTGAAATCCCATATGTTTGCTATCGACATGGGCGGTTGTGACATTGTGTTGGGTGCAGACTGGTTAATGACTTTGGGTCCCATTCTCATGGATTTTAAGGAATTAACCATGAAATTCAACCAGGAGATCCAACAATATAAGTTCCAAGGCATCACGGCAAGTTCACCTGAGATCATTAGTTCCCATCGCATGGAAAAGATGCTCAAAAAAGGTCATTCTGATGTTATTGCCCAACTCCATGTCATACAAGAAATAGAGACACCCTCAGTGCCGCAAGACCTCCAATCCATCCTTTCTAAACATCAAGTGGTATTTTCCACCCCCCAGGGACTCCCTCCTTCCCGTGGTGTTCATGATTATTCCATTCCCCTTGTCCCAGGAAGCCTTCCTCCCAATATCCATCTGTATCGTCACCCCTTTTCCCAAAAAAATAAAATTGAGAAAATGGTCCAGGAACTCCTTAACGCATGCGTTATCCACCCTAGTACGAGACCCTATTCTTCTCCTATGGTCATGGTCCTAAAGAAATAAGGTTCTTGGCGAATGTGTCCTGACTTTAGTTCCCTCAACAAACTTACCATTAAAGACAAATTTCTCATTCATGTCATTGATGACCTCTTGGATGAATTGAGTGGCACCCAGTTCTTTACTAAACTTGATCTTTGTTCTGGCTACCACCAGATATGTATGAAAGAGGCAGACATTCCCAAGACTACCTTTAGAACTCATGAGGGCCACTATGATTTTTTGGTCATGCTCTTTGGCTTGTGTAATGCCCCCTCCACCTTCGAAAGACTCATGAATCATGTCTTCCATCCTTTTCTCCATCATTTTGTATTAGTTTTCTTTGATGATATCCTCATCTATATAAAAACCTGGACAAACCATCTTCCCATGTGGATCGAGTTCTCCATCTACTCTCTCAGCACCAACTTTTCCTGAAACAGTCTAAATGTGATTTTGGTGCATCAGAAGTCAAGTACTTGGGTCATTTGGTTGGCAAGGATGGTGTCAGGTTGGATCCTAAAAATATTGAATCTATGCAAGACTGGCCTCACCCAAAGACTCTCAAAAGCTTGCGTGGATTTTTGGGCTTAACAGGTTATTATCGCAAGTTTTTTAAGAATTATGGAAAGATTGCATAGCCTCTCACTCCACTCCTCAAAAAGAAATCTTTCACATGGACTCCAGTAGCTTCTCAAGCTTTTCAAACCTTGAAGATGGCCATGTGCACCACTCCAGTCTTGGCCCTTCCTGATTTCACAAAGACCTTTGTCTTGGAGTGTGATCATTCAGGGAAAGGAATTGGTTTTGTCCTGATGTAAGAGGGTCGACCTTTGGCCTTTACCAACAAGCAACTGTCTGAAATAATTCTGGGCAAATCAATCTATGAAAAGTAAATGTTGTTTATTTTGCAGGTCGTTGATCTGTGGCACCCTTATCTATTGGGGCAATGCTTTCAAATTAGGACAGACCATCAAAGCCTCAAGTATTTTCTGGAACAACGCATTTCCTCCCCGGAGCAACAAAAGTGGGTGACCAAGCTCTTTGGATATGATTATGAGATCATTTACAAGAAAGGAAAAGACAATGTGGTTGTGGATGCACTTTCCCACAAATATGAAGATGAAGGATCCCTTTTTTCTCTTTCCTTCATTGTACCAGATTGGCTCCAAGCCATTCACCAGGAATGGCTACAAGATCCCAAAAAATCACAGTTGATCCAAAAATTGCATTCCAATGCTCCAGCTCCCCCAAGGTACTCTTGGCTCCATGATGAGCTTTGATACAAAGGTTGTTTGTATTTAAGTAAACAATCAAAACTTGAATCCATGGTACTTTCTAAGCTTCATGCTACACTCAGAGTTGGGCACTCTGGGTTTACCAAAACCTATGACAGGGTCAAGCGCTCTTTTTCCTGGGATGGCATGAAACAAGACATTCATAATTTTGTCATTGAATGTGATGTGTGTCAATGCAACAAGGGAAAAATAGTCAAATCTTTGGGAACACTACAACCGCTTCCGATCCCACCTACTATTTGGAAGGATATCTCCATGGATTTTATTACAGGCTTACACAAATCGAGAAATAAATCAGTCATCATGGTGGTTGTTGATCTCCTTTCCAAGTATGCTCATTTATGTTCTCTTCAACACCCATTTATAGTATCCACGGTGGCTCAACTTTTCATGGATCAGGTCTTCAAGCTTCATGGCATGCAGCATTCTATTGTTTATGATCATGACCCAACTTTCACCAGCAATTTTTGGCAAGAATTGTTCAAGCTACAAGCAACCCAATTGCATCTCAGCGCAGCTTATCATCCCCAGACTGATGGTCAAACGAAATTTGTCAACAAGTGTTTGGAAACATATTTGAGATTTTTTGCCTTGAAAAATCAAAATCAATGGGCTCAATGGTTACCCCTAGTTGAATGGTGGTACAACACTTCATACCATACAGCTACACGCATGACTCCTTTTGAAGCGGTATATGGACAAAATCCACCTTCAGTTCTCTCATACTTACTTGGTATCTTGAAGGTCCAGGCGGTTGAACAAACTCTTACATATCGAGAGGCTATTCTTCATACCTCAAAGAGAATTTGTTCATGGCACAGAATCGCATGAAGCAACAAGCAGATCAAGGTCGCTCTGAACGTCAATTTGTAGAAGGGGATCAGGTGTTTCTTCGACTGCAACCTTACAAGAAAAATTCCCTCAAGGCTGAGAATTGTCAGAATCTAGCACCCAAATTTTATGCTCCTTATACCATTCTCAAGCATGTGGGACAGGTGGCCTATCAGTTAGCTTTGCCCATTCATTCTAAGCTACATCCTGTTTTTCATGTTTCATGCTTAAAGAAGGTGATTGGAACTAAGTTCCAAAATCAAACCAACCTTCCCGAGTTAGTTGAAGAAGAATCCATTTGGCTACAACCACAAGCAGTGTTGGACTAGCGTGAGCGTCGCCTACGTCAGAGAACCATCAAGGAAGTGTTAGTCCAGTGGAAAGATACAACTCCAGCAAATGCCACTTGGGAACCAGCTACCATTCTGTAGCAATTTCCACATCTCAAGCCTTGAGGACAAGGTTGTTTTTAAGGGGGCAGACATGTTAGGGTCCTAACCCTCACATATGTAGAACAATATATTCGGATGTAATAAAGGTCAATATTAATAAGTCCTTTCAATAAAATAGAATAATTCGAATGTAAGAATACCTAATAGAAGCTTCCGCTTCTAGAAGGATCTTCCTCTAGATGCTTCTTTTGATAGACATATTTAGTATAAATACGAGTCGAGGGTATGAGAACCCTAGCTTGGATATTATTGT
>JZKD02S2386140.1:352838-378308 GCA_000966675.3 Picea glauca
TTATGTTCTGCATACTTTTTATATCTGGTATATTACATAGGGAATATAATGCAAGTAAACTCGAAAATCTCAATCATAATCGACCTAATACTTTGACTAGAGTCAGCTTATAACTTTAACTTTGACCAAAAGTTAGTATGATAGTCAACAGATCAAAATATAACTAGATGTTACAATACATATTCTTCACTTGAGTCTTCTCCTTTGGTTTTCTCATGATCATGTTCATCATCTTCTGTGGCATGAGAATGATGTTTCTTATACTTTCCTTTCTTGTCCTAACGTTTGGATTTGGGACAATTTATGGAAATGTGTCCCATCTTCTGACAAATGAAGCATCTATAACTTGATAAATCCTTCTTGAACTTGTGAGTCTTTTGTAATCCATGAGATTTCTTATGTGAGTGAACTTCCTCCTTTCTCTTTTCTTTTCAGGTATGTGCTACTAGGGCTTGATTTTATTCATCACCTAACTTATCTTCTCTTGTTTCCAGCCTTGCTTCTTCCTAAGTACAATCCTCCCACAGCCTGTTGAACTTCGTAAGCTTCCTTATAGAACATATTCCTTGAATGAAATATTATCATGATCTTGGGAGACCATTCAAGGTGGTCATAAGTGTTGAAATGTTGTAACTGAAAAGAGTATTCTATTTATTATTGATTTATTATTCATTAGATCAATCACCATTTATGGATTGATCATGTCGGGCATTGTAATTAACAAAATCTCATTTTGTGGATTGGTCAAACCCTAAATATATTATGCAAATTGAGAATTCGGACCCCATGCTAGTTAAAGTCGTTTTAACCACTAAGAAGACAAGTCATCCCTACCCAGTGAAGATACACCTTTCCAGCACCTGCTAGTTTGTATAAATAAAGGAATCCAACACCTCATTTGATCACTCACTCATTCACTCACTCAGTATGAAAGTTTGGTAGCTGCAGTTGGGAGAAGAAGGAAGACAAAGGCACATTTCTCAATGGAGTATATTCTCTAGTATTTGGTTTATTGTCTTGGCTTTGTATTGGCTATCTATATTAAGGAATTTTTGCTAGGTTTTCTCCCCCATGAGGGTTTCCCAAGATAAATGTTGTGTATCTTGTGATTATGTTTCTCTGAGTGATCCCACCTATGCTATTGTTATCTATTAAATTGAAAAGAACCTAATAATATCTCAAAACTTAACATGGTATTAGAGCTAAGCTGATGAGAGCACCTATCACTGGATAAGCAAAAACGTCAATGTTGTGGTACAAGAAAATCAGGGCTTTTTATTGGAAAGGAAGTTTTTCCTAAAAAGAATATAGAAAAGTGTGCCCTACCCTAGTGAATATTTTGGCACCTTGAGCGCACATTTTCAATGGACAGAACTCCCAAAAAGTGAAACCCTATTTTTCACTCGTACCAGAAAACTAGAAGTACCAGAAAACCAGAAATACCAGAAAACCAGGAAACCAGAACTAGTACCAGAAGTACCAGTCCAGATTTCCACAAGCTCAGCTTCAAGGGGTAAAATTTGGATTTTCAGAAATATGACTGCACCAACTTACTCACCTCATCTCAATGCATCTATCCCCTAGATCAGAATTTCAAAATTTGAAGTTTGAAAAATTAGGGTTTCCTCACAAAACCCTAAGTTGCAATTGCAGTTGCAGTTTCAGAATCAGTTGCAGTATCCATTGAAGTATCAGCTGCAGTACCAGTTGCAGTCACCCTTGAATTTTTTAAGATTTGGTAATTATTATTGTTGCTACCAGATGGTGTTAGTACCTGCAAATACTATCAGAGGTATGTATTCACATATGTTTAAACTGTTAATCCCTAAAGGGTATTTGAAAGAGAAGGGATCTCTTACCATAGATGCAGAAGGATCTCAAGATCCAACAAATTCAGAGGAATAATCCAACCCAGGTTTGATTATTTTGATATGCATCTATTTGTCGTGACATTATCTTGATTTAGGTTGCATGTTGAAGCTATGACCATCATACTAACCTTTGGTCAAAATTAAAGTCAAGGTATTAGATGGATTAAAGTTGAGATCATAAAGATTATTCTCTAACCCAACTTTCTTTCAAGATAGTATATTGTCTTAGTACAAAAGACAAGTTGAAGAAATCACTTGTCATCTTGAGTGAAGGAGACTTGGAAGAAAAGCAACACACTCATTCTTGAGGACAAGATTCCAGGTTCTGAGTTTGATTAATTAAGTTAATAAGATTCAAAGTTGCACATGACAAATTTGATAACTACCCCTTTACAAGTAAATGCTATAGTTAGAAATCTTTGAAAAGTATTATACTTGGTAGCATGTGAGCATATTGAGATAAATGCTTAATGTAATCATTTACTAGATACAACTAACATATCCTCTAGGAGAAACTTCTTGTGTTGGTTCCACGTTATTGTGGATGAATGTTTGATCACAACATTAGAAGAGTGTTGATCTCATTTTGTATTGTATTTCTTACTTTTGATCTTTGTTTTAGGCAGGTCACAAGTGATATCTCTAAAGGAGATACTGTGATGATTATTCATGTTATTGTTTTGTTACGATTATCAAAAGATTATTATTCTTTCTTGTTGTTGTGTTGACCTTGTTTCGGGTCACTGGTGATAACCCTAAGGAAGCTATAGTGAAGGTTACAAAAGGCAATAGATGAGATGAGACATGAAAAAGACTATGTACATGACCATATACATTCATGTACCATAGAAGATGAAGAAGAAGATATTTTTGAGATCCAAAGTATCTCATATGGAGATTGACTGTAAGGAGCAGAAGGCTCCAAAGATGACCAAACATTAGAATTCACAGAAGACTTGGTCAAAGGATAATGAAGCCACCTTGACGAGAAGCGGAACTCGTTTGAAGTATGACTCGGCCTCTCATATTTAGACTTGGTATTCAACACCAAGTATACCCTATAAGAGATGATGAAGTACTTGTAGACTCAGAATAAATCGAGAGTAAGCATGATCTCAAAAAGGATCAGATGAAGAGACATATTCTAGGACTGGGAGACAGATGCAATGAGAAGACTAGATCGTAGCTTCAGAGGAGATATGAAATCTCCTGGAAGATTCCCTTGTTTCAGTAACATAGAAGGAAGCTAGTCAGAAAGACTAGGATATGGATTATTCCATGAGACTATAAGAAAAATCAGTATTGACTTCCAAGATTGATCTATACATATCAAGAATGTTGCAGATGTACAAATCTCAATGTGTGTCTAGAGGATTCTCCCAGCAAGATGGAGAAGACTATGACGAGACACTTACTCCAGTAATTGGAGAAATAGTTTGAGTATTTATGAAGACAACTAGAACAAGCATGATTCATATATAGTATGAGATGTAGGGGGAGCAATCCCCATATTTAAAAATGAGTGGTTGTTGGTGCATTACATTAGTTGGGTCATGGAGACATGACTACGATAAAATATAGAGTTAGCTTCATGAAAGAAGAAGAGATACCTTCAGTATCAGTTATTGAGCCACTCTCAATTTCAGATGAAGTTATTGTCCTGATGAAGTAGAGGATTTACTCTCATAATTTAGTAGTCACGGTGAGAATGAAACAACCATTCTCAAATTTAGAGAAACTTCAGATGCAGTGTTCCACTTCCGGAGGAACAGTTGCAGAGGGAATACTCCCAGACAATAAGACAGATAGTGCCTTGGAGAAAAAACAAAGAGCTAGCACATGATTGTGCAGATTGAGTTTCATTTGAGCAAGTGTACCTGATTGGTAAAATATGATTTGAATATTGAAAATAGAAAGACTCATGTCTATCGGTTGAAGGAATTTCTATGCGTGTTGAAGCAAGCTCCTAGATCTTGGTATGGAAGAATTGACAGTTTCCTAATGAGCTTGGGCTTTACCAAGAGTAAAGTTGATTCTAACCTTTACTTCAAGGTTATGAATGATGAGCCAGTTATATTATTGCTACTATATGTAGATGATGTATTCTTGACAATATGAAGAAAATATCATCACAGATTGCAGAAGAATCTCACTACAGAGTTTGATGGAAAATCTAATTCATTATCTCTTAGGTCTTGAAGTTTCGCAGAGCCCGGAGAAGGTCTTCCTTAACCAAGGGAAGTATGCAGTTGAAATAATGAAGAGGTTTTAACATGTTGAAATGTAAATCCATGTACACACCCATGGAAAACGAAGTTGAAGATCCTGGTAGACACTTCATTAGAATTGGTTTATGCTACTCTCTACGGACAGATTATTGGTTCGGTGATGTATCTAATGAATAATAGATCGGATATATGTTTTTTTATGAACACCTTTTGAGTCGCTATCTAGTATATCCCAGGCATGTTCGCCTTATAGTTGCAAAACATGTGATGAGATACCTTAAGGGTACATTGGATTTTGGTCTCTGTTATACTAGATATCATGACTTCAAATTGTATGGATATACTGACTCTGATTGAGTTGGAAGTGTTTCTAATAGAAAGAGCACTTCAGGATATTGTTTCAGTCTGGGGTCAGTCATGAACTCATTGCAGAGTAGGAAGAAATCAAGTATTTCTCTCATAATGGTAGAAGCAGAATACATTGTTGCATGTTCCTCTAGTTGTGAATCCATATGGCTTCAGATGTTATTTACAGATCTATTTGATCTAGAGATGGAAGCCACCATGATCTTATGTGATAACCATAGTTCTATAAAAATGATGTGTTCCATGATGAGTCGAAGCACATAGAGATCTGTATCACTTCATTCATGATATGATGCAGAGAGGATCTGTAAAGCTCCATTATGTTGGCACAAATGAACAGGTTGCAAATGTGTTAACCAAGCCTCTGTCTCGTGTAAAGTTTGAGAAATTTCGAGACAACCTTGGTATAGTCCGAAAGGACCTCCCTCAAAAGGGGGAGTAGTGTTGATGATACTATGGTATCCTAACCAATGGCGGGTAGCTCAGTTAGGATTTTATATCCTAGGGTATTGATCATCCCTGGACATATCCTAAAGGTCCATAAGGATGGGTTGTCAGAGTACTTGTGCATGAATATGTTATCTTTGGTCAGGAGTGGTAGCTCTGTTAGGATTTTATATCCTAGGGAATCTTTTGATTCCTAGGCAGATCCTTTGGATCTATCAGACTACCACAAGATGTTGTTGATGTCAGCCTAGTGTTGAATATTTCCATCTTCGTGTTGATGTTTTTTATGCCAACCTAGTGTTGAATATTTCTAGCTTCATGGTGATGTTGTTGATGTCAGCCTAGTGTTGAATATTTCCAACTTCGTGTTGATGTTGTTGATGCCAACCTAGTGTTGAATATTTCCTGCTTTGTGTTGATGTTGTTGATGCCAGACTAGTGCTGAAGATTTCCAGCTACGTGTTGATGTTGTTGATGCCAGCCTAGTGCCGAAGATTTTCAGCTTCATGTTGTTTTTGTTGATGCCATCCTCGTGCTGAAGATTTCCATCTTTGTGATGATGTTGTTGTGATGCTAGCCTCGTGCTGAATATTTCCATCTTCATGTTGATGTTGTTGAGATTCCAGCTTCATGTTGAAGATTTCCAGCCTAGTGTTGATGTTGATGATGCTCCAGCCTTTGTGTTTTGATAATGTTTTGTTGATGTTGTATCATACTTGTGTTGTTATTGATGATGATAATGTATTAGTGTTATACTAATCCATGTTGATGCATATGATGATGATGATGCCACTTCAGCTTCTTGTTGAAGATGATGATGATGATGCCACTTTAGCTTCTTGTTGAAGATCATGATGACGATGTCATTTCAGCTTTAATGTTGAAGATGATGATGTTACTTTAGCCTCATGCTAAATATGTTGATGATATTACTTTAGCCTCATGCTAAAGAAGATGGTGATGTTACTTTAGCCTCACACTAAAGATGATGATGATATTAATTTAGCCTCATGCTGATGAGGATGATGATGCTACTCCAACTCCATGTTGTGAACGATAATGATGAGAAAAAATTATGATGATTTATATATATGTCAGTTAGTTTTTTTGGGGCCCAAGATACGATCAATTTATGACAATTATTAGACACTTTTTGTCGAATGTACATATGTTTTTTTCACGTTTTGAAGGAGTTTTTTGAAGAATTTTATGCTAAAATGGTATGATCGACACTAAGTACGTATGATTCATGTTTAATGATTATATTGAGTATAATTCATCATGTTTTTACGCTTCCAAGGATATGATTCACGTTTTGTGGTGCTACAGGGTGAAAATGAACCACATTTCTGCTTTCAGTACTCCTTCCAGCACTTGTTCCAGTACCCGATCCGACACTGTGTCCAACACTGTGTCTTGCACAAAAACGGAGGGCGACTTGGTGGTTATGGTATTGGCGACCAGTGATGGGCAAATCAGGAATGTGGGTTTTTTTCATGCTTGCCCCCTCCAGCTACTAAACTCTCGACAACTCAGTTTTGGTTGTTCAACAGGGCGATTATTAGCTCGCTCCATTTTAGCAGTTAGGGCATCATTTAATGAAAATTGTCGAATTTAGAAGTGGTTCGACCCTCCTGTGATCGACCACTTGGTTTATAAACATTATAAATACCTCTAAGGTGGTTAGATAATTGTTAAGCATTAGAAGTATCAGTGTGATAGAAAGAAACACGATTTTACTCTATTTTTCTATTTTGCATTGTCAGATTATATAAGAACTGTGTTTTTGAGTTTTTATGATGAAATCGACATGTTGAGTTCATGGTTTTCTTTTAGGAGGTGACCACGACTTGCTGGGGGGACCACCAATAGTCTGGTAACTAATCTTTAGTTTGTTTATGCATTTTATAGTTTAGTTGTTCTCTTTATTTCCTGTACATGCATTATCATTTTGTTAATTAGTTTGTTGTTGTAGTTTAATTGCTTTGACTCTCTTTTGCTGGTTAGTATGAAGGATTGTGTTAGCATGCATTGATCTTGTAGTTAGGAACGGATTTTCAAATCCCTAGACTAACCCCATGTGCAATTAGATATTAGATTATGTTTTCATTTATGATTTTAGAGTTAAATTTAAAACAAAATTTTAAATAGAATAGAACAAAGTTTTAATTTGGGTTTTCTTTGACAAGGATTTGATGGATGGATAGAGTTAATTTAAGTTTTTAATGATAGATTGCTTATTTCAGTTTTATATAGATATTTCTTACTTAGTTTTTGGCTAATACATTTGGTAGTTTACTTTTTAATGTCATGTCTCAATTTTTGTTCTTAAGCATTTTCTTATTACAGTTTGAATTGTTAGAATAGATATAGCATATTTTCATTTTATGTAATTTCCTTCCTAGAATTAGATTGCAAATATATTTCTTAATTAATAGTTGAGTTTAAGTATGAATTTTGCTTACATAGTATATAAGTAAAATGACGGTCTCGTTATATTGTTGTTGGTTAATAAATGAATATGCAGGGTAATTGACGATTGTTTTTTTCATGGCTAAATTCTCGTTGGATTGTTTGATCCATACCTTTCATTTCGCTATTGAAATCGGTATTGAACTTATACCACTTGAATTATCCTTTGTTGTCAAGTTCCATCAAGATATCATACGACACCGGAAACATTCACACAACCACCAACACTATATTTGAGTTTTCATAGGTTAAAAGATAGTTTCATGTTTTCATAGGTTAAAAGATAGTTTCTTGTTTTCATAGATCAGAAAAGATAGTTTCTTTCTTTTGTAGACCAGAAGAGATATTTTCTTTCTTTCATAGTTTAGAAGATAGTTTTATTGCTACTATAGGATAGATAGTATTTTTCTTTGATAGATTAAAGAGAAGTTGCTTATCATATATTAAGAATTAGTTGATAGTTCTTCTTGCTTTCAATTAAATAGATTTCCTTTCATGAATTAGAAATAGCTTTGAAGTTTTGAATTAAAAATCTAGTTCACTTGCCTCTTAGGCTAGATAGTTGTTCAATGAGAAGTTTTAATTTGATTACTTGCAGTAGAAGTTATCTTAGAGTAGTTAGTTGTCTATTTGCTTTAATAGGTTAGCTAGTTGTTTTCCTTACTTGTCTATTTTCTTTAATAGGTTAGTTAGTTGTCTTTGCTTACTTGCTTCAATAGAATATTTTCTTGCTTGTTTATTTATTTTCTTTCATAGGGTAGTTGCTCATTGAATATAGGTTGGCAAGTTAAAATAGTTTGTTTTTGTTAGTTGCTCATTGTTATACTTAATAGTTGTTTTTTCTTATTTTTATGAACTAGTTTTCTTTAAGTAGGGTTTTTACTTGCTTTCTTAGAGCTATCCATCGATCCTTGGCCCAAAAGTACTTAGGTTACATAGTTTCAATTTGCTTAGTAGGTTTTTCTCATTAGATAGGTTTGCTTGAATAGATTATCCCTTAGATAGCCACTTCCTTAGTTAGACTATACCACTACTAGCCCTTCTACCTTTGGCATATCTTTTGGTACAACTCTAATTTTACTTACCCGGGGTTGACAATTTAATTGAGGGATTTTAGTGTGTTTTTAGTGCATATACAACACCCATCATTTTTTGGCATCGTTGCCGAGGAGTTGTCTCAAGGTAGGAAATAGTTAGGAAATAGATCACTTCTAAACCTTAGCATTAGTTTGGTGGCAGGGGAACTTTAAGACGAGAGGTAAGAACCTGCACATCTGCTATAGCAGGTTCCTCCAAACCCAATGGTAGTTTTTCTTTTTGTTTTTATTTATTTTCATGAATAGACCTAGAAACCAAATGGTATCTTTTTCTTTTTGTTTTCTCTTTCTTTCATGAATAGGCTTAGAGACCCACAAAGTAGATACATTAAATCTAAATCAAACCTTTCAACCAAGGTTCCTTCCAATCTCTTTGAGAGAAGGAACGTTCCACTTATAAAATCCACAAATCGATACTAAAAAACATGAGCTAGCTCAACTCAAAGAACTAAAATAGTCTCTGAAGAGACTAACACAGGGAGCACTATAGAACAAGAAATTGAAGCATCAATCATATTGGGACAGGAGGCAATACCGCTTGAGTCTTCCACGGAACCAAACAATACAACCTTTGCTTTTACACCACCACCAGGAAATCCTAATTTTTAAGATATCATAGACCCTGAATAGGTGAATATTTTGTTTGGTAGTTCAATCAACGTAATCATCTCTCAAACTGACACAAAAACTTTGGCACCAATAGTTTCAACCGGCTCGAGTAGAGTCCCAGACATCCAATCCGTAGGAAGACCTTTCCATCAAAGGGAAACAATGTTCTCTTCAAAGATAAAACCACTTAGGTACTCTCTTTTTGGAAACCAAGCCAATATGGATGATCAGGAGGACCATAACAATGTAAGACATAGGAAGGAAGAAGAAATTGGAAACCAAACCGAAACTACTTTCGGGTTTTCGATGCTAGAAACCACCCCAAATGTTAACATGAAGAATATTCCTCTCTCAACACTGCCTACCTTTTATGGTAAAAATAGTGAAGATCCAGACACCTTCCTATTTGAATTCGACATCTTGTGTAGGAGCTACAACTACATACAAGATGCCCAGAAACTAAAACTCTTTCTTGACACCCTCAAAGACTCTACACTAAGATGGTCCATGGGGTTGGGAGAATCCAGTATTAGGTCTTGGGAAGCCATAAAAGACATATTTCTCAAAAAATACCAAGACTAATGCAAGACCAAAGAGTCTCATAATGACATCTTTAAAATCCAATAGTTAGAAGATGAGACCCTTGAAGATTATATGGAAAGATTTGGTCATATCTCCCAGAAGTTAAAATGCCATGACCTCCCAGAGGATGCAATTAGGGCTCTTTTCCTTAAGGGAATTTCAGAATAATATTTAAAGATGCTTAACCTGATGGAATCAAGTGACATTTCTCATAAACCATTTGCTGAAATATGTGAAATGTGTAAAAATTACTCAAGGAATACAGCCAAAACAGGGAAGAATGTTCGGGACCCTTACAACAGAAACTTAAAACCAATTAGTTCAGGTGGTATCACGAGAGAAGAGATAGGGAACCTTTTAGAAAACTTCAAGAAAAGTATCTTAAGAACAATAGGTTCCCAGTTGGATACCCTTAAAATCAAAAAGAAACAAGAGGAGGAAAATGCAGCACTGAGCATATATTGCCCAAGATGCAGGAGGAAGCATTCCTCAAGGGAATGCCCATTAGATAGCATTTCAGTTTGTGGCCTCTGTACAGAAGACCATGTGACTAAAAATGTCCATCATTGCTTGGTTTATTATCCATATATAGGAGTGGAGATCCTGGGGATTCTTCTTATGCACCTAGGAGGCCATGGCAGCCTAGGAACCAACCCACATACCCAGATCTACAATCTCAAGTTTCACTTTATTATCAACAACAACAACAGTGGAACTCACCAGGTTGGAAAAAATGGTCCACTCAGTACCAACATCCTTGGATTCAAGGATGGAGAGGAGTACACAACCAAGGAAACCCTCAAGCTTCACATATCCACATGTCCAACCATCGTTATCCTCAGTTCCCACTGAACACTCCGCAACTTCTGTCGGGTTTTGTTCCACCACCTTTACCTCCTATTCCACAACAACAACCACTAAAATATCAAAATTCAAGCTCCCTGAGACCAACACTATTATCAGCGCAACCAGTGTCGAATCCTAATAATAATCCCCCTCAACCTATTCACAATGTTGAGATGCAGGCCTTCCCGACATATGTTATTTCTCCTGTTCCATTACAGGAAATTCAACTAAGATCGGAAAAATTTCTGGAGAGGCAGAGACCTTCAGTATTCATCCAAGAAGAAGAAGAAGAAGAAACCACCAAACAACCCACGGATGACACTAGGTGGGAATATGTTATTATCCCGAAGAACCAAGAACCCAAGCTTCCCCAAAATGAACCTTTACAAATTACAAAGGTCCCTCCTTATCCAGCCCGATTGGTAATCGAGAAACCTACCACTCGACCGGAATTTGACATCTTGAATGAATTCAAGAATATTTGTGTCAATATTCCCCTACTTCAAGATATTAAAGACATTCCAATCTACAGTAAGGTAGTCAAATAATTGTGTATTAAGAAGCCATGTAGGAAGCAAAAGGACCCTCCTACAGTACATTTGGTAGGAGGACTTTCTGAGTACATATCAAAGTAACCAAAACTAGCAAAATATGGGAACCTAGGAAACCCTATAGTGACCATAACCATTAATGAGGTCTCCATTGGAAACACTCTCATAGATCTAGAGGTAGCCATCAATGTTATGACCGCTACTACCTTGGAACAATTACAATTACAACCTCTTCTTCGGCCTACCCCAACCATTTTGGAATTAGCAGATAAGACTAGGGTTATACCTAAAGAAATTTTAGATGATATCATGGTTACTTTAGCCTCATGGGAGTACCCAATGGATTTTCTTGTCATTCACTTAAAGGATCCTACCAAGGGCCATCCCGTCATTTTGGAAAGACCTTGGCTAGCCACAACCAATGCATTTATTGGTTGTAGAGAAGGATAAATGACCATCTCAAATGGTCTCTCTATCTAGAAGCTCACCATTTACCCTCCAGCTCAACCTATTATGGAGAATATATGGTGGCTTGAATGTCCATGCGAGAACGAGGACTGGGAAGAACCTGTATTGCCTAGTGACCATGCAAGGGAACTTCAGGAGAACACAACAGAAAATGTGCTAAACCAGTTCATTTTTGTTATCACATGTGTGGATTTTCCACAGTCTTTTCCCCAATTTGAATACATGTTTGGGGAAGAATTTCAAGAACAAATAGACCCATCCATTTTATCTTTGACATCTTTTATTTTTGAGATAGATGAGTCTGCCATGTCTTATACTATGCCCTACAATATTAGTCTAGGAAAATTTTTACATATAAACTTCGGGCTAGATGCAGACCAACAGAAACAGTTAGTAGATATCCTTAAAGAAAAATCAGGAGCATTTGCCTGGGAATACACTGACATGAAGGGTATACACCCCAACACATGCATCCATCACATATATACCCAGGGGGAAGTAACACTTGTTAGGCAACCCCTGAGAAGGATGAACCCAACACTTAAAGATATAGTCAAGGAAGAGATCCAAAAGTTGTTAAATGTCGGATTCATTTATCCCATCTCCGACAGTAAGTGGGTATCCCCGCTTGTAGTGGTTCCAAAGAAAGTGACCAGGAAATGGAGAATTTGTGTTGATTTTTGGGAAATCAACAAAGCCACTCTGAAAGACTACTTTCCTCTTCCTTTCATTGACCAAGTTCTAGATACCTTGTCTGGAAAGAAGTATTTTTCCTTTCTAGATGGGTGCAGCAGGTACAATCAGATTCTTATAGCACCCGAGGACCAAGATAAGACTACCTTTACTTGTCCTTGGGGAACATATGCCTATAGAGTCTTACCATTTGGATTGTGTAATGCTCCTGCCACATTTCAACAAGAATTATTAGGGATGTTTACCAATCTTATTCATGATTGTGTGGAGGTATACATGGATGACTTCACAGTCTATGGAAAAACTTACCAGGAAGCCTTAGACAACTTAGAAAAAGTCCTCATCAGATGCCAGGAAATGAACCTATCTCTAAGTCATGAAAAATGAAAAATATTGTTAACTGAAGGAATGGTTCTAGGACATCATGTTTCATCTGAAGGGATAAAAGTCGATCCTGCAAAGATTGAGGTCATCATCAGACTTCCACCCCCCAAGACTCGGAAAGAGGTGAGAATCTTTCTTGGACATGTCGGATATTACCAACGGTTTATTGAAAAATTTACAAAGATTGTTGCACCTATGTTTGGATTACTAATAAAAGATGTTGATTTCGTTCTGACTGAGCAGTGTCAAACTGCCTTTGAAACCCTAAAAGCTAAGTTATCTGTGGCACCAATTCTTAGAGGGCCCAATTGGACTCTCCCATTTCATATATCCATTGATGCCTTCCACACCGCAATAGGAGGGGTATTAGGGAAAAAAGAGGACCAGAATTCCTACGCCATTTATGTTGTGAGAAAGAACTTGTCCCCTACCGAGTTAAACTACACAATTACCAAGAAACAATTCTTGGCAGTTGTTCATGCTATTAACAAATTTTGTCATTACATTACAGGTTATGAAGTATTTGTACATACCGATCATTCTGCCATTAGATTCCTCATGAATAAACCCATAACTAATGGTCGAGTGACCAGGTGGCTTTTGTTATTGCAAGAACTTAATATCACTGTGCTTGACCAACCTGGAAAGAATAATGTAGTAGCTGACTTTCTTTTCTGAATAAAAAATGAGGATGGAGATATCCCTATAGATAATAGTTTCCCAGACGAGCCCCTCTTTTCCCTTTCTGTCAATACCACATGGTTTGTGGATATGGAAAACTATATGGCTACTAGGAAATTACCGTCTCATTTGTCACCTCATGAAAAGCGGAAAAATATTACACGGGGTGTTAATTACTCTTGGGTTGGTCATGATATTTTTCGCACAGGTCCTCATTTGATTATTCGTAGATGTGTCCAAAAGGATAAGGTACCTGAAATACTACGAAGTTGTCATGATGGACCATGTGGTAGCCATTTTTCTGACAAACGTACATCATATAAGGTGTTACATTCGGGTTACTATTGGCCTAGCATTTTCAAAGATGCTGCCAAGTATGTGAGAAGTTGTGATAGTTTCCAAAAGATAGGCAGACCTACGTCAGCTGACGAAATGTCTTTGCGTGCCCAAGTTATGATAGAACCCTTCGAAAAATGGGCCCTCAACTTTGTAGGACCAATTTTACCCATGTCCCGTAGGAAGAAATATAGTTTGGTTTGTACGGACTATGTCACCAAATGGGTAGAGGCAAAATCCCTATTCAGGGCTACAGAGAAGTCTGTTGTCGAATTCATCTATGAAGACATCTTTACCTGCTTTGGTGTCCCTCGTGAAATTGTTACTGACCAAGGCACTCAATTCACTTCCAAGCTAATGAAAGAGATAACAGAGAAATATGGGATTAAACATTGTAAATCTTCTCCATACCACCCGCAAGCCAATGGTCAGGTAGAATATACAAACAAAGTTTTGGAAGCCATCCTGACCAAAACTATTTAGCTACATCATCAGGACTAGGTTGATAGGCTCCCAGAGGCTTTATAGGCATACCGGACCACCTGGAGAAATACCATTGGGCATACCGGACCACCTGGAGAAATACCACTGGGCATACCCCTTATGAGCTAGTGTATGGGAAACAAGTACTTCTACCTATAGAATTCCAAGTGAGGACCTTCCGTATTTCTGCAGAATTGGGATTGAACTTAGATGAGGCTCAGAAGCAACAAGCCCTACAATTGAATGAGTTTGATGAAATCAGGCAAGGTGCCATCCAACGAACAATATTAGTCCAAAACCAGAGGAGCAAGTGGCATGACAAGTTTATTAAGAATAAACACTTCCAACCTAGTGATTGGGATCTATCGTTTGATTCTCGATTCAAAACTTTCAAAGGCAAACTCACCACCCGGTGGTTGGGCCCTTACGAGGTAGACATTGTATATGACAATGGAGCTGTAAAAATTAAAACAATTGACGATGGACAAGTCTCCTTTGTGGTAAATGGACATCGACTTAAATTTTATCATAAGCCCATTTCCAGAGAGGATTTTCTACAGGTCATGTCAACTGATAAGGCATTGGCCTTAGTAGATGGGGAAGTTCCCCCTTGTTCTTGAAAAAATTTCTAAATTTCCTATTGTATATATGTAAATAGTTTTTGAATTTTGTTAATAAGGCAATTCTAGAGATTTATGTAAGTATTTATCTCACCAGGAGTACACAGTTTCAAGGATCTTTCTTCAAAAATTGTTAAACTTGAATTTTGTTTCTGCTAAAGCATCAAATGAATATTGAATTACTGTAATTAGCCATATTTTTTGCAAACATTCTCATTTTTAAGGCATTTTAAAGCAGTTTCTCTTGAAACTCTTCACCACCATATAAGGAAATGAAACCATAACTATCAAGCCTAGAGGTATCTCGTACAGTTTTTCCAAGAAACCTGAGCAAGTGATTCAAGTGTCTTTATCAAAGAGTAACAAGGAGGTCTAATTAGCAGTTAGTCATGGAAACATCACAATAATTACAAAGGAAGAAAGTAAGTTGAGCCTAGAGATACCTTTATGTTATTTCTCAATGGTACCATCCACTACACACTAAATAGCTTGAGTATATCATATCTTTAGATAGGCCACATTTTATTAAGTACCCCTTACATTAGGATAATCACTAAGTAATATAACGGAAATTCATCCTCTAACATAAATACCATCCCAATTGAAAAAAAAAAAAAAAAGTTGTTTTCAGAGATGTTCCCCCATCTTCTTGCATAAAGCAATCTTATACTAAAATCTTAGAAGATGGAGGGCCAGTCTCTAAGGTTTTAAGAGGCTAACCCACCGGGATACTAAACAGGTCTTCTGGCAGTGGGTATCGGCCTGTGGTATGACTAGGTAAACCCGTCGGAGTACTTAACAGACTTGTTGGCAGCGGGGCATTCTACCTAGCGAGGATGGTAATCTGACAAAAATAAATAATACATTTCAACTTGTCCTGATGTACGACATTACTTGCAGACTAAGTTGACATGAAGTATGTATTGTTAAGCTAAGGTTAATGAACTCCATCAACTTTCCATTGGGAAATAACTCTAATACTATCTTGAAACTCTCTTGCCTACCTCTTCTTATCTATATATAGGATCTCTTATCCTATAGGTGGGGCCATCTCCTAACTGTCTCGTCAGACCAATCTGTGAAATTTTATCTTTACACTTGACATACTATAAATCTTATGCTATTGGGGGATACTGACTGGTTTCCTGTACTTTTGATTATGAAGTGTCACAATACTTAGGTGTGGGGGAGGGGTTCATGAGCTGAGAAATGATCATTACCTAGAGAAATAGATCTTTGCAAGAATTTTTGTATTATTTCCATGATATAGGTTACTACATTGATAGTCATTTTTATTTTTAAAATGCTTAACTCCTATGTGTTATAAATTACTGAACATACACTTAACAGACCACTCTTTATCGGTTTATCTTTCATTACAAGTTGCATATCGTAGGTTTGACAATACATGTTTTATGCTTGTTATAACCTGTTCATTGTAGGTTTTGACATTATATGTCATATGCAAGAGGATTGAGTGAGCATGATGGCAAAATCAACAATAAGGGAACATTCTGCCTCTGCTCATTTACCATTGTGATTGTCAAAAACACTTCATATTTGCAGGCTATCCATTACAGGAAGTGAAAATATATTTAACACAAAGGTACCGGATGAAGTACCGTATGAGGTGCCATATGAGATGTCGTATGAGGTGCCAAACGAAGTGCCATGTGAATTTCACACCAGTAATTGTCCTAGATTCCAAGTAACTAGAAATCAATTACATTCAATTGAATTGGTTGCAGGCATTGATTGAAGATGCTTCATATGTTTATGATCAAAGGTCCAAGTCAAAAGACTTGGACATTGATCTAACTATGCATCATTATATTGCCTCAAAAATGAGCCGTCAAATTCGAAATTCCCACACATGGTAGCTTGTGCACACATGTGTGCAATGTACTCCACTATAAGCGCATTCAAAATCAGGCTGGGCAACCATTATCTCCATTCTCCCTGGCTATTTGCTCTCCCCTGCGTTAAGAAATCGTGCCCAACCTCTGCCATTTCGTCCCCTGTTCAAAATGCATTCGGTTGTGCCCAATTCGTGCCATCTCTTGGCTCGATTGCACCCTTTCCTGGTGAACTTTGCCTTTGCCACAATGCCTAGGAGGTACGAACCCTCTTCCTATGCGGACATGTTTTCCATTCCCGAATTTGCACAATGCAGAGAAGTGTTTTTCGTGCAGGCTAGGGGCCATTTTTGTCTAACTTGCAGGGCCACGATGACAGCCCCTCCATACAATTCGCCCTCGGTTTCAATCGTAAGACAGCACATGTAGGGTCTCTTACCTTTGAAGTTTCAGAAGATTCCATTGTTGCAGCAACAAAGCTCCCAAGAATGGGAGATAGATGGTTCAAAAACCACCAATTGCTGCACTCAAGTTATAACAGGGTGTTTAAGCCAGAATTTGAGAGCATTTTAGGAGAAAAAGGATATTCTAGAGAGTGGATAAAGGTGGAATTGATCAACCCCCTCATCGTCATCACAAGGTTGATTACCTGTGAAGGTAGATACTCCACTTTCAAAGCTTGTCATTTCAGATTGCTGGCTCATTTTCTGTTCAACAAACCTTTGAACGTCCCCTTCTATTTTCTAAAAAGCTTGGAGAAGATGTCCTCTCAAGTGAGGAAGAATGTGATTAACCCCCACAATAGTCTCTTTCACCATGGCTTGATCAACCTCCTTGTTCTATCTGAACTAGAGAAACAGGGGAAAATTTGGGATGCCTTTATCTATCAATTTGCAAACCCTCACTTGACATTAGGACCGGCAAGAAGCCACTTAGCCTAAAAACTATCTCTCCATCCAAGCCTCGCTCTCCGAAAACTCCAAACCCCCTTGCATAAACCCTCTCTTTGCCGGAACAATACAAAAATCTTGTTGATATCCCTACTTCTTCATCAAGTAAAAAGACCAAGAGAAAAGACCAAAAGAATCCTATTGTTAACCCCCCAATGCCTTCAATCTCTCTTGATCCCACACCTAAAAAGCTCCAAGAAGCTATCCAACAAGACTTTCCCACCATTCCCACAAATAGGAGGGGAGCCAATCGATTTGGTAAAGGACCCTTTCGGAAAAGTACCCGGAGCACAAGAACAAAACATTATGAAAAACCTCCCCCTGCTTCGGATCCTATCCAAGTGTCCTCCGAACTTGAGAGCCCACACAATAAAATTAGGGAAGTTTTTGTGGATGGATTAGAGCCACTAAGAAAGACAAAATCAGAACCGACCTCTCCTTATCAATCCCCCATCACCCCTACTTCACCCTTTCCTACTCTAGATCCTAAAACTGATAGATTGTCCACATCCCTCAAAGGATCTAAGCCTTCCTCAGAGATCACCGATTCTGCCCCAGCCATTGAGAAGCTACAAAAAGAAAACCATCAACTTCTCCAACAATTGGAAGAGATGAAGACAATAGACACAGACCTTCATCATGATAATGCAGTCCTTCAAGCAAAGGTTAACTCCCGTCAATGGTTGGTCGATGAGATGACCAAATCTAACCAAAGCCTCAGAGCACAGCTAAAGAAACATAAGAGGCACACGACAAAGTCTTCACAGCAAGAAGGAGAAGCTTCCAGAGCTGATTCTTGTTAGCAAGCCTAGTCACGAGGGGTAACTTATTTTTGTTTTCAGTGGGACCTGCAAAATTGTAAGTGTGGGAGTAATGTTGGGCCCGAGATATGATCAATTTATGATAGTTATTAGACACTTTTTGTTGAATGTACATATGTGTTTTTCACATTTTGAAGGAGCTTTTTGAATAATTTTATGCTAAAACGGTATGATCGACACTAGGTACATATGATTCGTGTTTAATGATTATATTGAGTAGAATTCATCATGTTTTTACACTTCCAAGGATATGATTCACGTTTTTTGGTGTTACAGGGAGAAAACACACCATGTTTCTGCTTCCGGCACTCAGTCTGGCACTCCTTCCAGCACTTGTTCCAGTACATGATCCGACACTACGTCCAGCTCTGCGTCTTGTACAAAAACAGAGGGCGACTTGGCGGTTATGGTATTGGCAGCCAGTGATGGGAGAATCGGGAACATGGATTTTTTTCATGCTTGCCTCCTTGAGCTACTGAACTCCCGACAACTCAGTTTTGGTTGTTCAACATGGCGATTATTGGCTCGCTCCGTTTTAGCAGTTAGGGCATCATTTAATGAAAATTGTCAAATTTAGAAGTGTTTCAACCCTCCTGTGGTCGACCACTTGGTCTGTAAACATTATAAATACCACCAAGGTAGTCAGATAATTGTTAAGCATTAGAAGCATCAGTGTGATAGAAAGATACATGATTTTACTATGTTTTTCTATTTTACATTGCCAGATTATATAAGAACTATGTTTTTGAGTTTTTATGATGAAATCGACTTGCTGAGTTCGTGGTGTGCTTTTAGGAAGTGACCACGACTTGCTGAGAGGCCCGCCAGCAGTCTGGTAACTGTTCTTTAGTTTGTTTATGCATTTAATAGTTTAGTTGTTCTCTTTATTTCCTGTACATGCATTATCATTTTGTTAATTAGTTTGTTGTTGTAGTTTAATTGCTTTGACTCTCTTTTGCTGGTTAGTATGAAGGATTGTGTTAGCATGCATTGATCTTGTAGTTAGGAACGGATTTGCAAATCCCTAGACTAACCCCATGTGCAATTAGATATTAGATTACGTTTTCATTTATCATTTTAGAGTTAAATTTAAAACATAGATTTAAATAGAATAGAACGGAGTTTTAATTTGGGTTTTCTTTGACAAGAATTTTATGGATGGATAGAGTTAATTTCAGTTTTTAATGATAGATTGTTTATTTTAGTTTTATATAGATCTTTCTTACTTAGTTGTTGGCTAATACATTTGGTAGTTTACTTTTTAATGTCGTGTATTAATTTATGTTGTTAAGCATTTTCTTATTGCAGTTTGAATTGTTAGAATAGATATAGCATAGTTTCATTTTATGTAATTTCCTTCCTATAATTAGATTGCAATTATATTTCTTAGTTAATAGTTGAGTTTAAGTATGATTTTTTCTTACATAGTATAGAAGTACAATGATGATCTCGTTATATTGTTGTTGGTTAATAAATGAATATGCAGGTTAATTGACGATTGTTTTGTCATGGATAAATTCTCATTGGATTGTTTGATCCATACCTTTCATTTCGCTATTGAGATCAGTATTGAACTTATACCACTTGAATTATCCTTTGTTGTCAAGTGCCATCGAGATATCATACGACACCAGAGACATTCACACAACCACCAACACTCTATTTGAGTTTTCATAGGTTGAAAGATAGTTTTCCTGTTTTCATAGGTTAAAAGATAGTTTCATGTTTTCATAGATCATAAAAGACAGTTTCTTGCTTTTGTAGATCAGAAGAGATAGTTTCTTGCTTTCATAGTTTAGAAGATAGTTTTATTGTTGTTGTAGGATAGATAGTTTTTTTCTTTGATAGATTAAAGAAAAGTTTGTTTATCATATATTAAGAATTAGTTGGTAGTTCTTCTTGCTTTCAATTAAATAGATTTCCTTTCATGAATTAAAAAATAGCTTTGAAGTTTTGAATTAAAAATCTAGTTCACTTGCCTCTTAGGCTAGATAGTTGTTTAATAAAAAGTTTTAATTTGATTACTTGCAGTAGAAGTTATCTTAGAGTAGTTAGTTGTCTATTTGCTTTAATAGGTTAGCTAGTTGTTTTGCTTACTTTTCTAATTTCTTTAATAGGTTAGTTAGTTGTCTTTGCTTACTTGTTTACTTGCTTCAATAGAATAGTTGTTTGCTTGTTTATTTATTTGCTTTCGTAGGGTAGTTTCTCATTGAATATAGGTTGGCAAGTTAAAATGGTTTTCTTTTGTTAGTTGCTCATTGTTATACTTAATAGTTGCTTTTGCTTATTGTTATGAACTAGTTTGCTTTAAATAGTGTTTTTACTTGTTTTCTTAGAGATATCCATCGATTCTTGGCCCAAAAATACTTAGGTTACATAGTTTCAATTTTCTTAGTAGGGTTTTCTCATTAGATAGGTTTGTTTGAATAGATTAGCCCTTAGATAGCCACTTCCTTAGTTAGACTATACTACTACCAACCCTTCTACCTTTGGCATATATTTTGCTACAACTCTAAGTTTACTTACCCCGGGTTGACAATTTAATTGAGGGTTTTTAATGTGTTTTTAGTGCATATACAACACCCATCATTGTTCTAGATGATGTTGATGTTTATACCCTCTCTCTCTCTCTTGATGATGTTGTAGAATACCCTTTTTGTTAAGGGGGAGTGTTGAAATATTGTAACCGCAAAGAGTATTCTATTTATTATTGAGTTATTATTCATTAGATCAGTCCCATTTTGTGGTTTGATCATGTCGGGCATTGTAATTGACCAAATCCCCTTTTGTGGATTGGTCAAACCCTAAATATACTATGCAAATTGAGAAGTCGGTCCCCGAGCTAATTAAAGTGGTTTTAACCACTAAGAAGACAAGTCGGTCCTTCCTAGTGAAGAGACACCTTTTCATCACCTGCCAATTTGTATAAATAAAGGAAGCCAACGCTTCATTTGATCACTCACTCATTCGCTCATTCATTCGCTCACTCAGTGCGCAAGTTTGATAGTTGCAGTTGGGAGAAGAAGGAAGAGAGAGGCGCATTGCTCAGTGGAGGATATTCATTAGTGTTTGGCTTATTGTCTTGGAATTGTATTGGCTATCTATATTAAGGAATTTGTGTTGGGTTTTCTCCCCCATGAGGGTTTCTCAAGATAAATGATGTGTATCTTTTGATTGTGTTTCTCTCAGTGATCCCACATATGCTATTGTTATCTAGTAAATTGAAAAGAACCTAATAATAGCTCAAAACTTAACAATAACAAGTTTGGATTCTTCTACATTGTCTCTAATGGCTTCAAGTTTCTCTTTAATATGTGATACCCTTGTGAAGTATGACTGAATAGTTTCTGAGTTTTGCATCTTCACACTCTTGAGTTGTGTTCTCAAGGTCATATTTTGATTGATGTTATTTCCTTCATACAATCTGGATAGGGAATCAAACATCTGCTTGGGAGTTTTTAAAGACGAGATGTGAGGGATCAGGTGATCCTTGATGGAATATGCAATGATTCTCTTCACCTTGACCAAGCCCTTCATGTGTTTTTCCTTGGCCTTATCTCCTACTGGTTCTCAAACTTCCTCAACAAATCCTTCTAGGTCATGCTCTTCTAAAATGAGCATCACTTTGTACTTCCATGCTCAGAAGTTATCATCACCCTCAAGCTTCTCATCAATCTTAGTGTTGGTAGTCATCTTTCCCAGTGACAAAAATACGATAAGAAATAAAATTTCAAAGAAGGATTTTTTACTTACGAGAGAGTTTGTTATGCCAAGTTGAAATGTTGTTGCAACTGCCTTGACTTAGGGTTTATGAGGAAACCCTAATTTTTCAAACTTTGAATTTTAGAATTTTGATCTAGGGACTAGATGTGCCCTCCTAGGGAGAGATCCTAGATGGTATTACTTTTCCCAACATCCTTCAACGAGGTGGATTACATCACCTTCTAAGTTTTATGCAGAAACCCTAAATTTTGAAACTTGTCTAAACTGAGAACTACTCCAGGAAAAAGGTGTGCTAGGGTTAGGAGAGTCTTCCTATGCTCTTGATTTTCTCGGTGATCTCTTCTATGCTATGAAAAATGAATTCTTTCGGGCCATCTCTAATACCATGTTGAACTTTTTTCTCAAGCAATTAACTAGATTAGTGTTCTTAAATTTTTAATCAATTAACACAATAATTGCATATAAAGGATCATTGAAAGAGATAAATCCATAGCATACACAAGATTTACCCTGGGAAAACCCTCTAGGGGAAAAACCGAGCAAAACTTCCTCAATATAGATTCAAAAACCAAGAACAATGCCTCTCTCCAAGAGAAAACTAACAAAGCAGAAGATCCTTCTCAAACCCTTGACTAGGGAGGAGTAGCACACCACATAACCAAGATAAACTCAAGAGATAGACCAAGATCCTCCACCAAATCACCTCCCAGTTGCAGTAGCATCTCCCTCTAAGACTTGCACACTTATCTTCTTGACTAGAGAGATTGTGTTGTGTGTTATATCAAATGAGGCACTAGCCTCTCTTATAAATACTAGTTTGTCCAGCCCAAAATTAGGTATGGGTCGACTTGACAGTTTGTTAGGGAACATCATCTTCCTTTCATAATAATGCTTGGACAAATATTTCTCTTAAAAATATCCTTTGAATTTCCTCCATGAGATCTTCTTCTCATCAAGGTGCTTGGCTTGCTTAAGTTGATCCCACCACATGGTTTCCTTTCCTTGCAAGTGGTAAGTTGCAATTCTAGTTTCTACTTGAGAGGGGTAATCATGCAGCTAAAAATATGTATTCATTTCCAACAATCAGGCCTTGACCTCTTCTCCTTTCATATGCTCACCATTGAAAGTTGGTGGATCAATTTTCCTTAGCTCACCTTGCAAGGTGTCTGCCTCAGGCCTTTTCCTTTTCCTTCGGATAGGGGACACACTTGGGTTACTCCCTGGCCCTAAACCTACATGAGTTCTTCTAAAGGATTTCGTTGGAAAATGATACTTCCTGCTCATGCTTCTTGATTGTCTATCATTCCCATGATCATCCATTTTGCTTTGGGATCTAGATGCAATCACTTATCTAGCACTAGCTACTTGCTTAGTGCTAGAGTCTTTGTTGAATTTATTATGCAACATATTCAGACTCTAAATTATCTCTTCTTGAGCCTTCGTAGTCCTTTCATTATCATCCCTATAGCTATGCACTTCTCTATGCAAGATTCTCATAGTTGCAGGCTCTTGCATGTCTCTTCTTCCATTTAACTCTATCTCAGCATTACCCATGCTAACATGAAGACCTCTAATCTCCTCCTCATTGATATTGTATCCATGAACATCTTCCATGACTCCAGTCCTCATATAAGACCCACAATTGTTTTCTTGTACCTCTAATTCTATCAAAAATGTGTATGTAATAATTATTGTTAGAACATGCATAGCATAAAACATTTCATCAATTAGAATGCAGGTTACTCTTTATACCAATTTATGAAGGACACTATGCACCAAATCAAAATATGATTTCTTATATGTATTCCTATCTGAAACAACTTTCCAATGACTATACCCATGCCTCAATCTGAGTTCTGAGCGAAAAGTTACAGCATTTACATGTTGCAATTTCTACTCTTTTACTTTTACAAAAATCTCTTTATTAATTTGTGGAAATTTTTATTGCCCAAATCAAAATCCTGGGTGAATATGTCTCTTCTCCTCCTCAATAACTTTCCAACAACTATTTGTTTGATCAAATCCAAGTTCTGAGCTGAAATTTATGGTCAGGAGACGTTTTGACTATTTTTCTCAATTTACTCATATATATTATAGGTGGCTTCTTTTTCTTCCTGCACATTTTTTACATACCCATATCATAAATCTTGCTCCATGGTTGTTTTCTATGGTTCATAAGATTTTCATAGACTACTCTTGTGTCCCAAACGGACCTCTGAACAAGGAGTTATGCCCTCTGGAAGTAATCTAACACTAATATTTTACTCTTACTATTTTGATTGTAACTTTCTCATACAAGCTTTGTTTTGCAAATAGATTAGCTCGTTGGAAAGCTCTCCTCGAGCTCTTTTATTTAAGCCGCAAAATTTATTTGGTGCCTATGTAATTTACACTGTTGAAAATTATAACTCCTCAAAACGTTGTTTATACCCTCAAAATTGCCTTGCAAGTTAATGAGCTTCTAAAATATGAAAAAATTCAAAAACTTTCATATAAAATTGATTGTTTTATTGTTATAAAAAAACAGTTAAATCTGAGTTGTTGATCTCAAATTGGGTGTAATATGATTTGTTGATCCAAGATCCATCAGTGATCGACACTTTCCTTTGGACGCTTGCAACATTTTTCCCAAACTATTGACCCGACCATTGGCCATCAATCCATACCTTTGATAATCGATTTGTAACACAACGCTAAACCTGTCGACCCAACCATCGGTCGTCGGTCGTCGGCAATTTTCATTAGCGAATGAAACTCGTCACCAATTTCGCCGATGCTCAACCATCGACCCATCGATCGTCGGTAATTTCTCTTGGCAAACACTTGTAACACCTTGTTAAACCAACCTGGTCGTCGACCATCAACAACCTTTTTGTTGATGTGGCATGAAACATGGATGTTGATGTGGCATGGCACGTCATCCCGAGGTATTAAGTTCGTTGATGTGGTACAACACATGGATGTTGACCTAGCATGACACATGGATGATGATGAGGAATGACATGTCATCACCCTCTTTTCTCCATTGGTCATCGACCATTTCTCTGGGATGATCAGAACACTTCGCCAATTATGTAGATGCCCTACCATCGGTTGTCGAACACTTCTGTTGGAAAATTTACAACACTTAGAAATTTTTGACCAAATCCCCAATTAATCTAGGTCGTCGATCTATTATTCAAAATGATCTTGATCATCAATTGGCTCCAACCCCCAAACGACAGAAACCAATCTAGATTGTCGATCTGATCCATTTTCTCAATCGTCAAAAATTAATCTCATTCATTGATTTACTCAACCTTTCAAATGGTCAAAACCTTATGAATTTTTTAAATTTATTAAACTGAATCTGGGTCATTGATCTCGAGATCAAATACAATCTCAGT
>JZKD02S2386152.1:19115-29583 GCA_000966675.3 Picea glauca
CTTGCATACCAGCTCCTTCTTTCCCTTCACAACATAACCTTATGGTTTCTTCATATAGATTTCTTCTTCCAGATCCCCATGTAGGAATTTTGTCTTCACATCCATCTATTCTACCTCAAAATCAAATGCAACAACAAGAGATAACAAAAACCTTATAGAGGTTAAATTGGCAACAGGAGAAAAAATCTCACCAAAATCAATTCCCTCAACCTCGAAATAACCCTTTGCTACTAATCGAGCTTTGTATTTCTCCATTTTTCCTTCTGCATTCAGCTTCCTTTTAAATACCCATTTTCTTCCAATGGGATTTCTTCCAGCTGGACACTCCACTAGATCCCAAGCCTCATTCTTATCCAAAGATTCATTTCTTCGTCCATGGCCCTTTTCCAGAGATTTCCATCCTCTGAATCCACTGCCTCCCTGATAGTTCTAGGATCATCATCAGTAATAGAAAAAGAAAAATTTGAATGGAAATAAGATGGAGTATAACTTTCCGGTAACCTTATTTCTCGAACCAATCTCCTCAATACTGGAGTATGAAAATCTTCTTCTTNTTATAACCTTTGAGACCATCTTTATATCCAATAAAGATACACTTTGCAGCCTTCTTATCTAGCTTACTCTTGTTTTCCTTTCGAACATGAACATATGCATCACAACCAAATACCCTGAGATGTGTGAGAGAAGGTTCCTTACCAGTCCATAACTATTGTGGAGTCTTGTCATCCAAGGCTAATGAGGGTGACGTGTTGACCAGGTAACATGCAGTACCCACTGCCTCTGCCCAAATTATTGCCCTAACCTGGCACCACTGAGAATGTAAATTGCTTTTTCCATCAGCGTTTTGTTCATACTTTCTACAACTCCATTCTGATGAGGTGTATATGGAGTAGTCTTCTGCCTTGCTATACCACACTTCTTACAAAATTATTCAAATTCATTCCCGCAGAAGTCTCCACCATTATCTATCCTCAAAACCTTAATTCTTTTCTCTGTTTGATTCTTAACAAGAGCCTTAAACTCTTTAAGCCTATCAAAGACTTTGGATTTCTTCCTGAGGAAATATATCCAAGTATTCCTTGAGAATTCATCAATAAATGAGATGTAGTACATAAATTTTCCCAATGATGGGCCCGATACAGGTCCAAAAAAATCACTATGAACTAGCTATAAAATTCCTTCTTCCCTCATTGCACCAGAGGGGAATCTTACCCGATTCTGCTTCCCATATAGACAATGTTCACAGAAATCAAAATATAAAGAGAAGTTAGACATACCTTCAACCATACCTTTACCGTGTAGTAGTCGAAGACCCTTCTCTTTGATATGACCTAGTCTTTGATGCCACAACATAACCTTTTCTCCAGAGACTGTAGGAGTTCTTTCTTCTTCAACTCCAATATCAGGAACAATGGAAATATTAAACCCATCACTAATAGTGCTTCTTTGAAGCTTATACAGAGTTCCAAACTGAACTCCCTTCAACAACACCATTGCTCCTTGAACCATCCTGCAGGTTTCCTTTTCAAATATTGTTTTTACCCCTCCATCGTCCATTTTTCTTACAAAAATCAAATTTCTGGCCAAACCTAGGATGTGAAGAACATCGGACAGTGTTCTAATCCTTCCATCTATTAGCCTCAACTTGAATTTTCCTCGTCCTATGATTCTGGTTGTCAAATCATCGCCTAAGAAACCATTACCTCCATCATACCTTTCATATTTGCAGAACCACTCCCTGTGGGGAGTCATATGAAAAGTATGCACTAGAGTCAACCAACCATGCCTCGTGATCTGCATGTCTTATTGAAGAAGCCAAGTACACATCCCCTCCTTCTTCCTTTGAGGTCTTTTCTTTGATAGAAGGAGATTATTTAGATCCCTTATTTTTCTCAACTTTGGATCTACATTGCTTCTTGTAGTGCCCTTCTTTTCCACATCTCCAACATACCCTTACAAACTTTCCTGGAGATTTATATCTACCCTTAGACTTAGATCTCCCACTTGAGAACTTAGATCTATTTATTTCCTGGGAACGTATTCTTGCAAATAATGCATCTATGCTTTGTCCTTCCATATTCTTCCATCTCATCTCCTCTGACAACAAGGATGAGACCACTTCATCAAACTTCAAGGGAGTTGTATTACTACCTATGTCCACAACCAGACTATCCCAGGAGTCTAGTAAAGAACACAATAAACTAATACATTTATCTTCATCTGAAATTTTAATCTCAACATATACTAACTGACTTACCACAGTATTGAAGGTGTTCAAGTGCTCTGCCATTGAGTCTCCATCTCTCATCCTCGGGTTATGCAACTTCTTTCTTAGGAATATTTTATTCACTTGGGACTTAGATTGATACAACTTCCCCAACTTATCCCATAAATCCTTGTTTGTAGCTTCCTCTGACACATTTAGTAATACTGAATCTGAGAGACACAGTCGGATTATGATCTTTGCCTTTCAATCCAATTTTTTCCAGTCATCTGTTGAAGTTCATGTAGGTGCAGTACCTAGATCTACCGTGATCCACTGATCTCTATCCACCAACAGATCTTCCACAAGTCAAAAATTTTCCCATTAAACTTCTCGATCTCCATCTTTGAATAGTTTGCCTTTTATTTTCACCTAAAAAATCAATACCACAGATCTCCCACTGTAACAAGGCTTATCATAGTCCTGAGCCAAACCCTTGACCACAAAGGCATCCCCCTGAGGCCAACAAAACTCTAATACCAAATGTATATTTTAACCTAGTACAATATTTACTACAAATATATTTTCAGTAAAAGAACAGAAAATATACAATGGCAAATACAAACATTACACAGAGACTTTTCCCCTAGAAACCCAAACCGGAAAAATTAGCATATTCTATATTCATTCATAGTGATACATTGTTTACAATACAATATACATATAGGATCCAGTGGCATCCAAAACCCTAACCCAATGACCTGGATTAGTCAACAAGCATAATTTCTTAACCAAAAATAGAAAATCATCGGCAAAGAAACCATGCACCTAAAAACCACCTAAATATGTGACATGTTTCCTGAAGCAAAAAAAAAATTATTGAGGGCGCTACCCCTGAACCCCGGCGCAGGGGGGATTTTCCCCCTTGCGCACTCAGAGAAATGCTCAGACACTATTACTGGTGAAAATAATATAACACATACCCAACAACGAGGAGTTCATCGTACCAGGGGTCATCGGAGGGGATGAAGAAGAGGTGTTCATCGAGGAAATCCTCATTGATGGGGGAATATTTAGTGTCCGAAGGAAAAGTCATAATGCATTCGGCTAGGATGAGAGGTTTCTTGATTTTGGGAGTAGATAACTCTAAATCGTACTCCTGGAGGATAACGATCCATCAGGAAAATTTTCCATTAATCCACCATCGACTAAGAAAGTATTGCATGGGGTTGGAATCTACTACGATCTTGGTTTTTCACACCAAGATGTAATGTCGAAGTTTTTGGACTACGAAAAAAACTGCTAACGAAAGTTTCTCATCATGATTATGCTTCAAGGGTGGCCTTGAAAGGTTTTTACTAATGTAGTAAATCACATGTTCACGCCCATGATACCCTAATTGGATGAGGATTCCTTCTATGGAAACAATCGAGGATGAAAAGTAGAGGATGTAATCATGATCATAGTCTGGGGGACTAATCAAAGGGTCAATAGATAGGGCGGATTTTAAATCATCAAACTTTGTTTGAGAATGTTTTTCCCATCGAAATGGGATATCATGTCGCACTAGGCAAAGAAAACCATGTGCACAAGTGGTGTAGTCTGGGACAAAGAAACATAAGAAGTTGGCTTTGCCTTGTAGGCTCTGTAGTTGGCATAAATTCCTAGGTGGTGGAATTTTTGTGATAGCTTGGAACTTGAGGGGGTCCACCGTGATTCCATGTTGGGAGACAATGAACCCAAGTAGGCATCAAGACATGACAAAAAAGATGCACTTGAGGGGGTTGAAGAGGATATTATACTGGAGACACCATTGGAAAATGATGTGTAAGTCGTCTAAATGTTGTGATCACTTTTTGGATCGAGCAGTGAGTTCTTACAAATAAGAAAGGATGATGTGAGAAAGATCATGTAAAACATAGGTCATGGCCCATTGAAATGTACTACCCATGTTCTTGAGTCCAAAAGGCATGACACGATAAGAAAAGGTACCCCAAGGGATTGCAAAAGCGATTTTGAATTAATCTGCTGGGTGGATTTGAATTTGATTATAGCCAGTGAACCTGTCCATAAAGGAAAGTACCTCATGGATGGCACAATCATCGATTATTTGGTCGATAAAAGGGGTTGGGAAGTTTTCTTTGGGACAAGCATGGTTGAGATTGTGAAATTGTGTGCAGACGTGAATGGTTCCCTATTTTTTGTTTAAAGGGACGGGGTTGGAGAGCCATGAAGTGTACGCAATGGGGTAAATGAACTCAGTGGTGAGTAAATTGTCAATTCCGACTTTGATATACACTTCTTTGGATGGGTGGAGGAGGCATTCCTTTTGATTAACAAGGGCGATATCCATCCAAGTGTCGATTCAATGTTCGACTATGGAAGGATCAAGGCCAGGCATCTATGTATATGACTAGGCAAAAATATCCTGGTATTCCTAAAAGAGATATTTGTAAGAAATGATTTCTTCAGGGGAGCATGCAGTGCCAATGGTTATCTCTTCTATAATGCTTGGTTTGATGGAAATGTCAATTTTGACTCTGGGGGATATGTTGGCCATGTTTCCTTCTTCAAAATCATCGGGAGTAGTGATAGGGTTGTTGAACCAGTCAATATGACCCGGAGGAAAAAAATCCTTAGATTTGATTGCACACAGAGAGGCTTGGGTAGGAGGGTGAAAGGCCTCTTAAAAGAGAAAAATTTCTCAATGATGGAGCACATTCCATGGGAAACAGGGGGTAGTTAGCTCCTCCAAGATATCTTCATCGTAGTGGAAAATATGAGAAGATAGGGGATCCTGTGTGATGGTAGGGGGAACCATTGACGGGGAAGTGTTATTGTCCTCAAGAGATGAGGAAGTAGAGGGATATCATGTACAGGGTGTGATGGTTCACTTGACATGAACTGAATGTCACGATACTGTGGATGGTACCTCATTCGTACGGAGACTGATGAAGAAACATAATTAATATCGATGATGTGAGCAGCAGTAGGGATAGCATGAGAATGTTCAGGCAGGGATGTATGGCATACTGTGGCTAATGTTTGGAGGAATTAAGGTAGATTCAGGAAATGATGGGTGTAATGGCCACATTTTGAGCATATGGCACAATAAAAATTGGTTTGTAACCCTTTATTGTGTGTGGATGAGGACTCCGTAGTAGTAGTTGAAGTACTAGGTGGAGTGGTAAGGAATGGGGTTTCTCTTGGGAGTTGGATAATATTGTGAAACTCAGGAAGAGTAGGACATCTATTAGTGGGGTGTTCTTCTATTTTNGAGCAGTCGTAAGTCCAGATCACCATATGGGCAGGGTAGAAAATCCAAAAACCTTGAAAGCACCACCTCTCACAGAGGTATGGGCACTAGAAAGATCCCCAAATACAAATAAATCCATAGAAATATCTCTGACGCTAGGTGAGTATCCAGGGGTTATCCCTTCAACTAACTTCATGCGACCTTGTGATTAACTCCGGTGTGAGTGGAGCCTCCTGATATTACCAATTATATAATGGATTTCTCAACTCCCTATCTCAGACACATAAGTTGATTTAATTGACTTAGAAAAGTTTACTCACAAAATCCTATTCCAAGGCACTAAATCCTAGGCTAGTTTGTGCACCCTAAAAAATAAAATCGTGACTAGTCAATTTTAGTTTAAAGAATAAATTTTATTGGTCATGATTACTCAAAGAGGTATGGAAATCAAACTCATGGTGTTATGACTCTGCATGAAAATAAAAATAGATATAATGCAAAGCCTAACTTTAACTTTTTAGTGAATGATATGCTAAATAAAAACAGTGCAATCTTCAATTTTAAATCTACAACTTAGAAGTAAAATGCAATCTTTCGCTAAATGTGCTAAGCTAATGATAAAGGTTCAAAGACAAAAATACTAACCAATGAAAAATGCCTATTTGTTTTGTATTTTCAATGTATTTAAACAGAAAATGCATGGACTGATAAGCGACTTGATATATAACTTCTACTGTGTATAAAAGAAATCACTCAAGCAGAATACCAGGCAGCTAAGCAGACAACCCAACTACCAAGGACAAATCAAAAATCAAAAACAAAGAGAAAGATGTCGCCCAAAAATTCAACTCCAAAAAGGTTTCTTGTCATCCCAAATAATCTCAACAGGTACCATAGGGACCTAAGAAGGCTCAATGATCCTCAAAACCTACCCAGCAGTCACTAAACCAAGCAAACAAGCAAGGGGGAAGTGGTATACACTCATGTTCAAGAAAAAAGGGCATATATACGCCTCTTGTAGTGGGACAGCAAGTGTATACACGCGGCTGTCAGGGGAAAAAGGGCATATATCTTTTAAAACAAGGCTAGGCAATGTTAAAAGGATGAAAACTCAGACCCAAAGTGAAGAGACTCTGTCCAACTTTGATACGACAAGAAATACAAAGGCAAAAGAGCAATGTAAGAAGGAAAAATACTTCAACCCTTAGAAGGAAATTCTCTCTCCAGTGGAGTCGCCAATTCTGTTACAAGGGAAAAACTCTCTATGGCCAAGGGTAAACTACAACAGATAGGTATGACTATAGAAATCAACTCAATTCCAACATGTGCTATATAAACTAATGTGCAATACAAGGAATAAGCCTACCTCGATCCAATCGTTTGATGTCGTTCCACTGTTGAGCACTTTGACCCTAAGATTTACACTTGAAAGAAGTTCTCAACAAACAAGCAATGCAATTATATAGTGACAGTATATAAAATGAGTTAGCACATTAGATAGCACAATCCATTAATAAACATTACAAACATGCCCATGGATAATAATCATATATTTGCAAGATATCGATAGGACAAGAAAGGAGTATTTATATTAATAATTGATCAACAGAAGTATCAACATTATAGACTTCCATGTTGACATGGTTCGAAACCAAGAAACCAAGTTCCTTCCAACTGGGTCTCCACCACTTCAATCCTCCACCAAAGGCAAGCTCATAGAAAAGAGATAATGAGATCCTCTTGACAATAAGGGAAGAGCTTGGGGGCTAAACACTATGTTCAGACTTGAGGGACAAAGGGATGCAGACTCAATATGAAGTAATTTCTCTAGAGTAACTTTACTCTCAAAGTTGAATGCTTTCTCTCCCTTTTTCAATAGCTCGAAATTATGCTCTTATAGCCTCCAAAATGCAACTGAAGGGCTGAGTCGGAACGTTTCCAGTATCTGGAAGGGAAAATATTAGAGATCATTTTTCATGACATGGAAACCCAAACTCATTTTTTATTTTCTGGCACAAATCCCGATATACGCGAGTTGTAGTGGAGCAGCAAGCGTATACGCATCTTGCAAAGAAGTTAGGAAGCATATATGTGGAAAAATATATAATTTTGGCTCTGGATTTTAAAAAAGGGGGTTGATAAGTCTGCATAGGGAAATGGAAAAATGCCCTCTATGCAAGATAGTAATGGTGAGGCAAATCTTGTTATAACGGGAAGAATGTTATCAATGTTGGCGAAATGATTAGGCTCGTAATGTGTAAGTTGGTCAATGGTGATGATTTTTCCGTTGTGGGGGGACATCATCATACAAAATACAGAAGAGGCTACCTCCTTCATAACATACATGTAGCTTCGTTCGAATAAGATATTTTAATCAAGTGGGGCATCAATAAATTAAATGAAGATGAGAATAGTTTTGCCCCCAATTTCTACAGGGACATTTTGGAAGAGCCCTTTGAGGGACGTTGGGAGACCGTCGTAATCTCTCAGGGTGATGGAATATGGTACTAGCTCAAGTGAGCCAAGTTATTTCCATACTAATTGGAAATTATGCATGTGGATGCAAATTCATCAATGATACACCGATGAAATGTGATGTTTTGGATCTTAACTGGTGTCTAGAAAGATACTAGGGTGGGGAGGCATGGTTCCCCGTTATATAGATCAAACGTGATGAGTTGAGTATCAGCTGGGTCGACTACCCCCAAGGCGGAAAGCAAGGATTTACATTGATATGGACATGTTTGGAGGACCTCCAATACAAACATGGATGTAGGAGACTGTGCTAAGTCTTCGACTAGACTATAGTTATGTTTTTCCATAGCATGAGGGTTATGTACATTATGTCGTAGAGGTACACAGGGTATACGAGGATTGGGGTTAGTGTTAGGGTGTGGGATCATCAATGGTTGTTCAGCTGTATTGGGAGTTGGTCTCGAGGTGGTTGGGGTAGAGTCGGAAGGGAATCTGTATTAATGACCGTGAGTTTGTAGAAGAATCTCTTCCTCCCTCGTAAGGAGGATATTATGGTCAGCCGGATTTCTAGGTTGATTGGGACATGGATTTTTATACTGCCCCATTATTGGTGGGGTAGAGTTGATCTCTCTTTGGTTATTCATCACACCTTGGTGTGGAATAGGGTTTTGCAACAAAACCAAAGGTGGTGGTTGAAAATAGTGTTGTGGGGCCTGGAGAGGGGCAAGCGGTGCTGGAAGGTGTTGAGTTTTCATGGATTCTTTCATCCATTTGAACTTGGCAATTTGGGCCGGGGGAAGTGGTGAGTGTAATGTCCATAATCGCCACGTAGAGCGCAAGAGAATTTATTTCTAAGGTTATTGTTCTTCCCTTGTCATGGTTGATTATTATTGTTTCCCCCTTAGGGGTTTTGGATTCTTTGATTCTGGTTTCCCATAGCGGGTTGGTTTTGTTGGGGGTTATTTCCTCCTGGTCCTGGGTTGTTATTATTTCATTTTTTTCCTTTATTCTTGGCATTATTCGACTAATGGGCCAAATTTTCCATATTCAACTGTTCAAAATCCTAAAATTGTTGAATGGAAGAGGGATGAACAAAATTAACACTGTCGTGTGGTTTTCCTAGTGGAGGAGCAACTTGTTGGGGAGGACTAGGAAATGGAAAATATGGATTGTTTTGTGGAGACAATCCATATGGTGTGTAGGAAGTTGAATTATTTCCACCACTATTGGGGTTATATGCGGGAGTTAAGGGTGAACTTGTATTGGGTTGAGAAACCAGATGCATGATGGGTACCGATGGGGGTCCCCCCGATGGCTGAGAGGGACCAACAGGATATGGCTGTTGGTGAGTGGGAGGAGGGTAATAAGATTTTCCTCCATATGGTTGCGGGTATTGATTTTCACCATAAGTAGGTGATGGGTGGTTGTAAGGCTTGATATGTGTCATAGAACCAATAAACCCATCCACAACATGAGATACTCCAGGTTTGTCCTAGCCAAATGATAGGGGTCTAGGTGCATCAGGAAATACTGTGTACAAGTAACCCAGTTGACCATATATGAGGTAAAATTGTTGGGCCTTACTAATGGCCTCCTTTTTTGATTGAGGAAAAGTGGTTGCTACATATTTGGCAATCACAGAGACGAGCAATTTCATAAACCAATCAAGACGTTGTTCTTTGGTGGTTTCTGCTTTACACAAACTACGTCGCCGCCACCATTCATGGATTTGGTTGGAAATATGGATAGAAATGGATTGTTTGAACTCAGAGAGAAGTTCTAATCCAGTATCATGATGAACTGGCAGTTGGAAAAAGGACAAAAAGGCCTTGTCCAATGATTCGAAAGTCACATGGGACCCTGATTTTTCGTCCAGATACCATTTGGATGATGAACTAGTGAGATTTCTTTGAAATAAACTTAAGCGGATGGAATCATCCATGATGCTACTTGAAGAGAACCATAAGTGGAATTGCATAACATGGTTGGAAGGATCTTCCCCTGGTTTTCCTTCAAACTTTAGAATTTCTGAAGGTAACATGGTAGGAATATTGGGCCAAGTAGCATCGTGCAAAATGGGATCATTTGTGAGTTTGGTTCAATCAAGAATGTTGAGGGATACCAAGTATGGCATATGGATAATTGGCGAAGGATTAGTTCTAGCCATTGTGTGTGTAGGTAATGGACCTATCCCTTGAGAGGGATTTAGTGGGGGTGTACTTCTTCCTTGAGAAGAAGTTTGACTCCCGCCTCCTTATGAAGGAGAACCAATAGATGGATGGCCTTGGGTGTTTGACCCAAACAAAGTGGAACCAAGTAAATCTGGTCCCAAAATAGTATCACTCATGGGGGTATGAGAGGGTTGAGCTGGTGAGTTGGAAAGACTAGGAACTCCTCCTAGAATAGGAGGAAGATTTTACAAGCATCTAGAATGACGGGGATTATGTGGGTCCCCTATGGTTCCGACTAGCAAAGTGAATGTGTGCAAATGGTGACAAGAGAAACAAATGAACAAGTTATTTTATATTTCTTAC
>JZKD02S2386196.1:19363-29581 GCA_000966675.3 Picea glauca
GATGTTGGTGCTAGAATCCAAAATCTGAAAGGATCTATCGAAGCCACAAGGCTTATTGACTTGCATTAATCGTTTCTCGGTACTCTGCTTCTGCTAAAGAAAGATCAATATCATGTTGTTTCTTACAGGCCCAAGTAATAGCTCCTGAACAAAGGCTAAAAAGATATCATGTAGTAGACTTTCGATCATGAGGGACGTCAGCCCAATCTCAATCAGTGAAACTAACCAATAAAGGATTCCCCCCTAAGTTGTAATGTATCTCGAACTAAATTGTACCGTGAACATATTGAAGTATCCTTTTAGTTGCTTTCAAATGGATTTCATGGAGTGTTTTCATATATAGAGAAACAAGATCAACAACAAAGGAAATATCATGACGGGTATGAGTCAAATATAAGAGTTTGCCAACTAATTGACGAGACAAGGCGGCATCAACTTCGCAAGAAGTACAAGTGGTAGAAAGTTTGACTCCAAAATGGAAGGGAGAAGGGACCAGTTTAGAATCATCCATGTGAAAGCGGCAAATAAGGTCATGAGCATACTTAGACTGGGAAAGAAAAAATAATTCCTTGGTTTGCAATACTTGGAGGCCAAGGAAATAATGCAAATAACCTAAGTCTATCATTTCAAATTTCTTTTTAAGGCTAAATTTCACATGGGTTAAATGTTTAGAGTCACTACCAGTGAGGATAAGGTCATCAATATAAAGAACAATAATTATGAGATGGATTCCTACTTTCTTGGTATAGATGTTAGGATCAAAATAACATCTAGAAAAGTCAGTGTCAAGAAGAAATTTTTCCATTTTGGCAAACCAAACTTGAGAAGCTTGCTTAAGACCATAAAGAGATTTCTTAAGGCAAAAAACAATGTTGGAGTCATTATGGGCATAGCAAGGAGGTTGTTCCATGTATATTTCTTCTTGCAAATCCCCATGCAAGAAGGTATATTAAACATCCATCTAATGGAATTCACATTTATGTGAGGCAGCAAGGGCTAGAACAAGGCAGATGGAATTCATTTTGACTATGGAGGGGAAGGTTTTGTTATAGTCAATACCTTAAACTTGAGATAACCCTTTGGAAACTAATTAGAACTCATATCTTTCAACACTCCCATCTGATGCATACTTAGTTATGTACACCCATTTACATATAACAAGTGTTTTTTTCCTTTCGAAAGAGTTGCAAGATCCCAAGTGTCATTTTCCATTAAAGAGCGATACGCTTCATTCATTTTTGTGTCCCAGTATGGGTGACCTGAAGCTTCTGCAAATATTTTATGGATCACGAGTCTCTAAAACTTGAGACAAAAGAGAAGAGGCTCACTGGAACTGTGAACATGACCAACGCTTATCTGAAGATCATCGACAATATCACCAGTTACTTTTCGTGTTGAACATACCCATATGGGAAGCAGTGGTGTTGGTGCAGTTTCATGTTCAATGGATGCATTTGGAGGAAGGTGAGCAGGTGGAGGTGGATTTTCATCCTCGCTATCATCAACTGGAAAAGAAGAAACTAGAATAGGAACATAAGATGGCACAAATTCCAAAGATGGATCGTAGGTCAAAGATAGAACAAATGTCAAATTAGGCTTGTAGGCCAAGAGATTTTCATCAAATTTAACATCTCTTCTAATAATAATTTCATTGGAATGAGGTTCAAGAAGTTTGTAACCTTTGACATCTTCATAATATCCAACAAAAATACACTTCTCACTTTTGGGTTGTAAAGCTTTACTTTTCTCATCAAGGATGTGATCACATGCTACACTACCAAATGCACAGAAGTGGCTTACATCTGGCATAACTTTATTCCATGCTTCTTCTGGTATTATATTTTTTAGAGCCTTTGTGGGAGTGTGATTTACTATGTAATTTGCATAGTTAATGGTTTCCACCAAATAATGAAGACTTATCCCTTATATTGGATCATACAATTTGTCATTTCTTTTAATGTGTTATTCTTTCTTTCAACAACACCATTTTGTTGTGGTGTATACGTAACAGTATGTTTCATTTGAATGCCCTGTGCAGTTGAGTAACTTGTAAATTTATTGTTCACATATTCGCATCCATTATATGTTCTTAACCTTTGAATTTGATGTCCATTTTTTTTTTCTACAAGGGCCTTGTAGGCCCAAAACTTGTCAAACACTTCACTCTTAATTTTTAACAAGTAAACCCAAGTGCGTTTGGAGAAGTCATCAATGAAAGTTAAGAAATAATTTCACCCAGAGAAAGAAGAAGAAGAAATAAGACCACACAAATCATCATGAAAAAGATGCAAAGGGGCCAAGGCATGCCAAGAGGCACGTTTGTCAAAACTATCTCAATGATGTTTGCCAAGAACACAACCGTCACAAACACTATCTCTGCAAGAAACATAAGGAAGATTAGTCACCATCTGTTGATTACATAGTTGTTGAAATGAGCGATATTTTAGATGACCAATATGCTCATGCCAAATTTGTATCAAGTCGTCGCTATGAGCAACAAAAATTGATGGAAAAGATGAAGACCCAAAGTTGTCAAACTTGTACAACCTAGTAATATCATCAACAATTCCAGTTGCGAGGACATGCTTGGGATCTTTTAAATCCTTGATTACAACTTGGTGAGGTGAAAACTCTACGATTTTACCTTCACCTGAATGAGTGATATGATATATTGGTAGAAGGTTGCAAGAAAGACTTGGAACACATAATACATCATTGAAATGACCATTATCGACCTGAATTGTTCTAAACCCCACATCACTAAGAGATCTATCATCACCAACAAATGTTTTATTGGTGTTACATTCATTAAGAGAAGAAAAGATCGCTTTATCTGTATCCATATGGTAAGATGATCCATAATCAATAAGCCACTCATCAGAAGAAGAAGTAGAATTTTCATTGAAGGAGAAACCAAAAGAAGAAAGTGCATGTCCATGAGAAGAAGAGTTAGAAGAAGAAGAATCAATAATGATGTTGTGATTCTTCATCGTTGCTTCTAGATATTCTATCTTCTTAAAACATTTGGACTCCATATAACCATCTTTCCCACAAAAGTTGCAATGCATGTCAGTGTTCTTACTTTTAGATTTTGCTCCTTTGTCAACATTAGGAGCGGAAGATGGCTAAGAGGGCTTGGGACCTTTTTTTTGCTTATTGTTGTAGCAAGGATGTTGCTTCTTGGGATTCTTGGATTTATCTTTCTGTTGGGCCACTAAGGCTTTGTTGGATGTACCTACAATGCTAATCAATCCAAGTTACATAAGCTTATCTTGCTCTCGAATCATAACATCACAAAAAGACTCAAGAGAGGATTGTTTATAAGTATTCCCTAGATCTTCTCTAGTGGAATAAAAGGTAGACACAAAAATAGAATATGCACTAACAAGCTTAGCAAGAGTAGCATATATGCATCGATCTTCCTTCAGATCTAGTTGGAATTCTATACACAAAAGTCTAAGTGTTTTGAACTTAGATAAGTAATATTCAATGCAAGGAAAATCTTTTGGACTTTAAGTCATTAACTAATTTTCTAACTCGTGGTCTTGAATAATATTGTGTTTACCAAACACAGCTTCAAGTTTTTCCCAAGCTTTATCAGAGTCACCACCTCCTTGAGGCGAAACCTTAAATCAGGAGAGATGGAAATTATGATTAGTCCATGTAATTCATCATTCATATTATCCCATTTGACATACTTTTCATCATTAGTGGGTTCTTTTTATTTTCCGAAGGTAATTCGATACAATCCTTTACTTCTTAATACATCCTCCATATGGGATTTCCATGACAAGTATTTGGTACTAGTAAGAAAAATATCACTGGGATAATCCATATTAAAATATGTAGAGAAAGTGGATTTACAAGTTGAAACTAATGGTTTGAATGGAAATCTCTTGAAAAAAAAGGTTGTTTAAAAAAACGGCACTGAAAATGGACTTTGGATGTGAAAGTTATGCCCTTTAAAAAAAAATCATAAATGGTAACCAAAGATCCACGTGGAAAGTATAAAATGGTCCACCCGGTGATGCTCATCCTTATCTAATTGTGCCTATAAGCTCACTTTTAAATAAGTTACTTGTTAAGTGACCCACTTTTATAGAATAAGCGATAATCACTTTTACAATGAAGTTACTTTGTAAATGAAAGTTGTATGCAAAAAATAACTTAAAATAAAATATTAAAGTTATTTAATAGTGATTCACTTTTATAATTAAGTGAAGTGCACTTTACAATGAATGCGTGAACTTTTTCAAAAAAGAGACTTGAACTCAAGGCCCCTTACTAAGTAAAGTAACTTTCAACCAAGTGAGCTACTGCAAAACACATTATAGTCTTAAGAAGGAGAATTGGGGGTGTTGTTGTTGTTGTTGTTGTGGGAGATGGACTTGGAGTCTATGCTCAACAAAAAATTATTTTCATGCATTCACACACACACAAAAAAAAATCACTACTCAACAAAAACAAGGGTTAGATCTCGATTAGCTTGCTCAGAGAATGCAAGTTTTCCCTCTGTTTTTTATTTTCCAAGATCACATAGAGCACGCGACAAAGAGCATACGTAGATAAGAAAACACTTTCCACTCTATTTTTTATCGTAGAGATCGCACAGAGCATAGGGAAAAGGGAATACACAGACCATAAAGAGTAGCAACCTAAAAACAAAAACAGAAAACTGAAATATAAAAACCAAAATATTATCTTTGTGAAAATTTAAAAAGGGTGTATTCAGGCTTTATACCTCTAGATCTAACTGAAATGGTCGTATCTTGGGGAAATGGAAACCTTTTTGAATGAAACGAAAATAATTTCCAATTGAAACAAGCACTCCAGATGCAATGGAAGAGTCCTCTCACCCAAAAATGTATGAAAATGGCAGAAACCGAAGATGCAGCAACACAGCTTCAAGATCTCAATCTACAATGGGAGCAGGTATTTAAATGCACTCTGATACCATGTTTGACAACACAAGTATTCCAACAGAGGATGAACATCTTCAGTAACCACTCACAGAACCAGATCAAAGATCAATGCACCGATGTTTTTACATGGTAAAACCTTTGTGGGGAAACATCCACGACCTCAGCCAACGTGGCCACTTGGAGCAATTTATTAATGCAAAAGAAAATATGTTACAAAAAGTTTATCACAATCGATCATGGGAAAATGACCCTCCATGCTCTTTAAATAGAGATGATGGATCAATCATTTATTAAGCCACAGATCAACGTATTTGTTAAGATCGAGGATAATATGAGTCATTGGATCACTCTATGTCGGGAACATATCATGACCATCATATTACCTAACTACAAATGCATACTAATGCATACTAAGGAAACACACTTTAACCTAATGACACATTAGACCATGTTTATCTTATCTAACTCCTAAGTGTCTAAATATCCTAACACTTGTACATATCATGGTTCGACTAAACTATTTCAAGGTGGAGTATGTAATGAGGTCTCTAGGTATAATCAAACTTAGGCCACTAGTTACTAGGTGTTGTTACAGAAAAACAAAGATGCTCATACACATAAAAACCCTTTTGTTAGTTTAATATGTGGCAATAAATATATATATATCAAAAACACTGTTTTTGCAATGCCCTAAAGGAACAACATGGAAATCTTACAATTAAAAGTGATTCATAATTCATTAAAGAAAATGAAGTTCCAAAACAATTTAATGTATTTTCAACATGATGGTTGTAAATAGTTGTTAATGTTTAATTGCTAACATTCTAAATGAAGAAAAACATAATTGGCCAATTATAGATAACCATAATAAAATGAGACATCCACAATATAAATGTTGAAATAAAATATGTACATATCACTCTTCGTTGTAATCACCCTAATTATCTTCTTTACTTGGAATGATAACATTGTTGTTTTCAAAAACACATTTTGATATTGGATAATGCCTTGGTATGAACCAGCAATACTCTTCACCATGCGAGTAATGACCATATGTGCCACATTTCTCTCTAATCGGGTGAGTGACCCAATCGTTGGGACAAATCATTGGCATTTTTTTTCTTTTAAATGATCAAGAGAAGGCATGATTCTACTATTTAAATATCTAAATTATTTCCTATCAAGATCCCATTTACTTATTATTTTTAGATGTGTTGATCTATTAATGAAATCAAAATAAATAGTATGAAATCAGTGTAAATAGTTAGTTTGTAGAAATTTGACAAAAGATAAACTTACTTACTCTTTATAATGTGCCTTTTTTATGTTCATTTGGAGTAGTTGCTCTTCCCTTTTGTCCTCATCATGTTGGTTGTCCCAAACCATTCCACTTGGTGTGTCATCAATTTGCTTGATGTACTAACTAACATAATAGAATGACTCCTATATTGTGTACCCCTCTACCACAAACCTCTTGGGTTTTTCCCTTTGTCGAACAAACCCCTTCAAATTTTGCATGTACCTCTCTAATATTAAAATATAATGATGGGACACCACCTCAGATAATTCGACCTAATTAGATAAGTTAATTATAAGTTGAACTTGCAAGTCCATGAAGCTCTTGGGCAGTTCCTTCTCAAACATATAAACTATATCAACTATCTCTCGACACCACTATGGAATGTTATCCATGTGAATCTCCTTTGATGTAATCCGATGTACAAATGAAAATAATTTATATATGATGTGTTGTCAATCCTAGGGGGAGTCATTGTTCACACAAACATGCACAAGCAAAGGATAATAACATCACAAAATAAACACATACAAAATTAATTGGCATAAAATTGTGAGTGCATAACATATTATAACCTATGATACAAAAGATGAATCATGTAGCCGACATACATACCCTTAGAAGGTTTGGATGGTTATGTGATTTCAATCACAACAAATGTTCTTCTATGGCGAAGCAGTGTCATGGAGTTAATCCATGTAAATAAAGCACCTTCACACCTAATATAGCATCCTTTGCCAAATAAAGATCATCTTTCTTCAAAATCCATAAGACATCACCTTATTTACAAGGCTATTGACTTATCCTCTTCTTTCATTTCTTGGAAAATGTTTCTTTTTGGTATTTGAAGAGATAATCTCTCTCCTAACACCTTATGTCTCACTCTTTTCCAATGATATGTGCCTCCACAAAGAAGATGATGTTAGAATATAGAAGATGGTGTGCTCGTTTTACCATTGACGATACCCTCGTCACCCAACCACAGGCCGAAGCCTCCCTCTGAGCACCTTAACCTTGACTGAGAATTCTTTTGGAAGCAAACCCTAGGCTAGATATCCAAACAAAGAGTAGCGCATCAATCCCCAAGGATAGCGCATCACAAAAAGCTGATCAGATGTTCCAAACCCTAGCCAAGAGATATCCAAGCCAATACTGAAACTAGCTGCTACTGCAGCTACACCTGCAACCCTCCTCCAATCCTGCGCACCAAACTGCAACTGCAGTGCGCACTAACTGGGAAATTGTTGCGTATAACTGGCTCTATCTGCAACTACTAAGATGTCACAAATGAGAACTGGCGCCCTGTATTTATAGTAATCCTGCCAGTTTGTTGGGGCCGACTTCTCCTTTTGGGTATGTGTCTGTTCAATATATTATTATAATTTCTGGCCGACTTCTTCTCTTGGAGGCTAATAGCCTAATATAAATTATCTTCTTGAGCCGACAAGGCTTCTAGGGTTATTATCCAACTCATTAGGGTTTCTNAAAACTGAAGAAGATCTAAACGCTTGGAAGCTTAACGATCACAAGATATCTGGGAGTTTCACTTTTAGACTTTAATGTAACGGTGCTTAAGAGTTAGATTTTTTTTTTACTTAGAGAAGATAAGTAGTCGGAGGGAAACCTATGAGTCCTCTAGTATAAGTAGAGGTGTTGTATGCCCAGATGAGCCTGCTGGAGATTAGGCTATTGGATACGATGGTAGCTGCAAATTAGTAGGAGATTCATGTGATTTAATTGTTGAATTTTAGTCATTTTTGTTTTATTAGAGATGTAGCCATTTACATTTGAATAAAGATAACATAGGGATATTGATCCAAATGTGTGGTGTTGTTGTTGCTTAAATCTTATTTGTTATTTTGTGTTTCATGAATGTATGAGTTATATTGTTGAATGTATGAATCTATGAAACATTAGATAAGTTTCACTTGTTTCTCTCCCACGAGCTTAAGCAAGGAGTGCGTATTGTCCACAAGGAGTGCGTTGACAGAGTCTGATTTGACTCAGAGTTTAGGAGAGATAACGTGGAATTTGTATGCAGAGTGTGCATATCATCTGCAAGGAGTGCATCGACAAAAATCTTTGACTTAGAAGCTCGAGAGGTTGCTCGCATAAGTGTGTGTGAAGGTTTGTTCCAAGGCGTGCACATATCCAAAATCTAACAAAGTGTCAAAGAAAACTCTTTAAAGAATTAAAGGTTTGGAGGGAGACAAGCTCTGAAGAGTTAATGGGAGAAATCTTCGAAAGGGAGGAGCCCCTTGAGGTTTTTTTCCAAATTAATGACCAAGATCCCTTCTGGAGGAAGCAGGATCGTTCCAGACCATCAAATCTAGGAGAGTTGCACGGTGGTTAGCCATAATTTATTTTGGAAATTCGTAAACTGGAAGATTTAGGGTGTAGAAGGGTGAAAAACGTCAAAGTCTAAAGCTGCGAAGAGATCCCAACTGTCGACCTGGAAGGGCACACATCACTAGTTCATTAGATTCGAAAAAGATCTGATGGGAGAGAGAGGTCGCCCGAAGTAGAGTAAGGGACGGATCACAGTCGACGATCAAGAGAGGCACGTGGCAGTGGGTCTAAGATTCTAGGTATAGAATAATTCATAGAAGAGGAGTATTAAGACGTGCGGAACTCTCGAAGACTGGAGTCTGAACGGATCATAGTCGTTGGTTGTGGGAAAGACGATAATCATAGATCTACCAAGACGAGTTCGTGATTCCGGGTTCGGACGAAAAGGGTGTAGTTGTTACTAAGAATATTGAAACCTGAGTTACAAAGCGCTCAGGGGATTAAGCCTCAGGTCATAGCCAAGGTTGCATGTGGAGAAGGGATATCATAAAGGAGCTAACGCCTGAAATTTCAATATTTTTAAGTGCCAAGGAAAGGGGCATGCAGGTTTCATATAACTTGTGCCTAAGGTGATAAAAGGGCCTTTGTTTAATTCATTTTGGGGCTAGCAAGGCCTAGAGGATCTAATCCAGCTCAGATAGTTGTAGATCCTTAACTGGGAGGTCNGGCACCATTAGGTCTTTGACCAGCCCCCCCACGCGGATTGAGCTCGGATTTGATGTCAAATCGACTTGGGAGCTGATCCATTAGTGGTTGGGAGGCCGACCAATTTCATAAATGCGCCGTTTAGCAGGCGCGTGGGTTTTTTTCCCCACAGCCGTGCCTTTGGCACACAGGTGCGCTTTGAACGTTGCTGATGCGCGCACGCGCGTGGAAGACCATGTTCTATAAAGCGCCTTTGAATTTTTGATCATTTGTATAGTTTTTTGACCTTTTTCGATGCTGAGGATTTAATCCTGTGCCATGAATGACTCATGTCCTGTGATGACGATGCGGAGTTCTTGTCACCCTGTGCGGACGAAATTTCAGTGATAACAGATGCCCCCTGATGGATGAGGTTAGGAGCAAAATGTATAGCCGAAATTCATCAATGTTTCTTTATGGAGAATGGTGTTGTAAGGAAGAGAAAGAATGAGACCATGTAGAGCAATCCGTTGGAGAAGAAAGAAACCGGTAGTTCCCGACCGTCTACAAGGCGTGTATCAATATACAAGTGTGTACAAACGAGGCAGGCATGCCCCATGCTCGTGTGATGTAACTCTGAAGAAAAATTTCGGAAATGTTGGTGTAGACAACTGCAGCGCCCTCGAGGGAGGAATGAGAAAGGTAGAAGACAATTCTGCAAAGGAACATACTTTGAACCAGCGGTAATGGTCGCAGAAGTAAACAACGACGGTGAGGTGGGCATTAAGGGCCCTACCAAGTTCAGAGGTCTTTGGCAACTGATAATAAAGACTACAATCGTCGCAAATTAAGACCCACCGCAACATGAGAAAGTGTTGGCGTCGAATGTTATGGGGGTCAACAACATCAGGGAGCAATGGTGTTTCCCCCTGTGCCATCCGAGATCTCTTTTTAAGTGGGAAATGAGAATCAAGATACTGTCGCCCTTTTGGAAAAGTGTGTTGATGTCGACAAAAGGAGGACGCG